>JAEIIF010023512.1:0-10622 GCA_018874455.1 Drosophila trapezifrons | reverse complement strand
ACGAAGACACATTTTGTAGCATAATTTTAGACACCTTTCTAAGTGATTTCAAAACCCTAGCGATTTCTGAGGCACCCCCGAATAACTTTCGCTCTGTGTAATATAGCATCTTTGGGATACGTACTACGTATCTGCTGCCGCATTTTATTTTTGTCTCTCTCGATTCTTTGCTGTTTTCTGTGTAGGTTTGCTTTATGGTCCAAATATTTACCCAATAAACAGACTCGACTAAACAGAAATTACGTAGCCGTCGACGTCGCCGTTGCGGTTGCGCGCCTCGTTGGCCTCTCAATCACGTTGCGTGGGCGCCCGCCCGTTGAGGAGAAAAAAAAAAAAACAAATCCGTTCCGTAAAACCCGTAAGCTCCAGTTCGGGCGACCTCGGCCTATGACATAATCGAAGCGATTTTAAGTCCGCGTCGCATTTGTTGGCGGGTTGCCTTCGCCATGGTCGCTGCTGCATTTGCATGGCCACAACAGAGAGAAACGGAGGCCTAACCCTCTAGCTGGGGTCCAACTTCAACTTTGGCTCCACTTGGCAACTTTGGCCATTCGAACAGAAGGCGGGCAATGAAAGGAAATTAACCCAAATTGGTGTATCCCCCCCAGGCAGGCACACCTGTGTGTTATGTGTGTGTGCTGCAGGTGCTTTTCCAACTGCTTGGCTATCCAAACAAATTATTGATGCGTGGCGACGACGCTTATTCACCAAGCACCCCCAATCAGCGCCCTACGCCGCGACCTTTGACATCTGCGGCTATGGCGTGCCGTCGATTAATGCGCCGCAGGCTAAGCGAAGTGACTCAGCGGATAGAGCTCCATTTGGCCAACATACACGTCACACATGCAAATGGTCATAAATCCAGGTGCAGGTCATCGGCCATCGGTCATAGAAGTTCCACTTTGAGGGTTTGTTTGACTTGAGAAATCAAGGAAGTCTTACGAAAGATTTGTGCCGAGTCAAACTACAGAAAACTTTCTCAATGTCCGCCCAAGGCAGAAGTTGATATTAAATTCAAGCAAATTAATAATAAATAAAGGCAAAAGTAGTAGAAATTTCTACGCCGTCGAAAGCTTTTCGCGCTATTTGTTGATGTGAAATTAAATTGGCATGTAAATGCCACTGTCTATTAGTTTGCGGACAGGAGGAGGGTTTGGGTTTGCATTGAGACCTGGCCAATTGCGCGGTTGCCGCGGCCATAAACCGCAATTCAGTAGTGGTGGCGCCTCCTCATTGAATTTCCGCAGACATTGTTGGCGATTCGGTTGCAATTGAAAAAAACAAATGATACCATTAACTCGCCGATCGCCAGATATATGTATTTACACATTGTATTCACCGTAAGGCGTGTACATACAGATTTATTGAGCGAACAAAGCATTAGCTCCACAGAAACTAAAAAGGTATCCAGCGTTGATTTAATAGATATTATTTCGTGACGGATATTAGTCATAGACTGTTCATAAAATGGATTTTACTGAGACCTAACGGAATTATCAAATGGAATAATGAAATAGAAAGTAGATTTGGGATTCGCCTCTTGAAACCATTTCGGAAGAATTCCACATGCTGTTAAAAAGACTTTCAACTTGAAGATTAATCTAATAATTATTAGAGGGAAATATTTGAGTGAAAAAGGCAATAAGGCTTGGCAGAAGAATTCAATATATTCTTATATGGATTCTTCGAACATATTTCGAAAGAGTGTGTTTCTTTCCAAACTTCGAACTCTGACAATTTCGAATTTACGTGTATTTCCTTTGAATTTGGATTCTGTGTGTATTCAATACTGGCAATTTAATCGATCTGCCGGATTTATGGCCCCAGTGATCGGCCTTGCGCGTGGGTGGCTCTGTATGCGTATAGTTTAAACAAATAAGTACGCTAAACAAATATCTATTTATCATGCAAATAGCACTGGCCACTTGTGTGTGTGTGTGTGCGAAAAGCGTTCGCAATTCAGTTGCCATTATTCTCGTGGCTGGATGCTGATAATTCCAGCGAGCAAGTGTAGATGATATCATGTCAGTTTTTAGCCATTGCGATTCTCCTCTCTAATTTCGATGACAAACAAAGCGGCGATCGCCGTAATCGTTGGTAATCGATAATTTAATTTGACATTTGTTCGCGCGCTGGGCAAACAGCAATAACAACAACAACAACAACAACGACAACAAAAGAGCACAATTTTGTTTGCGCTTGTTCTCGTTCTCGTTGTTGATTTTTTTTACATTTTCGTATGTGTGTGTTTATTTTCGTTTCTTCTTCAGTTTCCTTGCGTTTGGCTTTTCAATAACGAAAAAATATGCATGACATCATCGTCATCAGATGCCAGAGAGATAGAGTCAGACATGTGTGTGTGTGTGGTTGTGTGTTTGCCAGCACAGAGAGAGAGAGAGAGGGAGAGGGAGAGCAGGTGCTTTCTCTCCCACTCTTTAGCCTAAACACTTTGGCCGGACTAACGGTTATTGGTATTAGTCATTAGCGCGTGCCTCTGGCCCGGCTCGCGGCTATTGATCAGCGCCCGCCCCCAATCTGCACCCCGCACCCTGTGCCGCAAGGTCGCCGCCGCAAAGGCCCAATGCACGTTCACGTTTCGTTTGATAAGAAGCGCCCTCTGTTGGCCGCTTATCTGCGAAGACTCTCGCCGCACGCACGCACACACATGCACATGCATATACACATATATTGGCGCCGCACATACACAGGTGCGCGGCTTAACGGTAAATCAAATTTATCGCTTTCCGGGCGGCGCTGGTGTGCGTGTGCAAGGTAGAAGAGCTAGAAGAGATGGAAGAACTTCTTGGCAAAGCCGCTGCAATTGTGCCCCATTTACGTAACGCCGACCCCCCATCCCCTGTATATGTATTTGTATTTGTATGTACCTTTTTACCTAACTTAATATCTCTTTCTCTTTTTCCTCTATTTTTCTCTATTCTCTTTTTCCTGCCGCTTGGAATACATTAAACAACCGCAATTATTTCAATATTATAATAATCTCCTTTCTCCTATCTAAAAACCAAACAATAAAAACAAAACAAAGCTCTACTAAAAAAACAACAACAACGACCAGGTACAAAAACGTAGAAAGTATAACAACTAAAAATTGAGTTTCTGTTCGTTCGTATCTTCCCCGCACCCCCTTCCACCAACTTATGTTGTACCCTACCTTTTGCCCCCATTTTCGGTTCTTGTATCTAATTTGAGTTGAGTTTTTTGTAGTTAATAGTTTAATTTTCTTTTAATTGCAATCCCCGCACATACATAATTACCTCACTAAAAAATAGTAATAAATAACAAAAAAGAGAAGAGAACCAATACCAAGATGCTCAGTGTCTTGTTAAATATTTATGTGTTATTAAATATACATTTTATTTCGATTCTTCATAAATTGTTTTGAAAAACACATTAGACACAATTGCCACACTTTTATTGCATTTAACTAGGCCCTTACCATTGCACAGAGTATTATTATTTTATATCGTAGTATTACAGCTAAAATGAACACTGATCACACATCAGGGAAAGATTCATTAAGTCAAACTGCGTGATTAAAACTATAATAAAGTAATTAAGACATGAAAAAAATTATATTTCATCAATAAAATAAACCATTTCAAGCTCTGGGAACTTGTATTAAAGTGAACATCGAATGAACATAAAATGAACACCAAAAGAACAAAATGAACATAAAATGAACACCCAAAGAACATAAAATGAACACAAAACGGATGAATTTAAAGAAACACAGTGCTGGATCAATAACTCACAAATTCCTCCGATTGGCTGGCATAGAAGAAAGCCCCACGTAATACATCGCCTCTTCGCCATAACCCAATGACAGCTGTGGGAATAAGAGATGATCGGATGGATGGCTGAGCAAGTAGTCACGAGGAGGGTGTCACTTCAAGGAACGCAAATCCATTTTTAAAACCAAGCAGACGCACACAAGCGTTTGGGTTTATTTATATACATTTTTTGTCTTGGGACCAGATCCAATCCCCTGTACAAATCTGTACATTTAACAAATAGGATGGGAATGATATAGCTACCAAGAGAAGCCACTTCTAAATTCTTCGAGGCAGTTTCATTAAATCGGGAAATATATAGACAGTCAAAAGGTTCCATTCTCTGTAACCTTATAGCCGCCTTTCTAGAGCAAATAAAGGAATCTTTCGCTGGCAGCGCTCCAAGTGCTGGCGCACATTTCCCATTCCTGGGGGATGTCGGAAAATATTGTTTTCTTAATGGAAAAGATACACATGCTAAACACTGACGCTGATGGTACGGATGTCGGGGTGGCAGCTGCTCCCTGATCTCCCTTAAGAGCCAAAGCGGAAGTCGGATTTATTTATAGACGCCATCCCAGCCCGGGACTCGGCTTCAACAGAGTTGAGCTCGCCAGCGCAAGATCAGTCACATCCTAGAGAAGCAGCAGAATGGAGGCCTTTACGCGTACACTGCACAAGACCTTTCGCACCACAAAAACCACGACAAGTAGCACCACCAGCACCACCACCACAAATTCTTCAAATAGGTTCTGGTTCCTCCTAACACTTGTGATTTTAATTTTGTACACTCTCTGTTTTTTATTATTTTCCGTGTGATGATAATTCCCAGATCTAAAGTTCTCCTTGATTTTCCTTGCAGCTCAACGACAAACTCGGCCCTGCCATCCCGAATCCCCAAGCAACAGAACTACGTCTCCGACATTAGCTCACCCTTGATACAGGTTCGTAGCCCAATATGATCTCCTTTAAAGAACAGTTCTAACCATAGCTTCCTTCCATTGCAGGACGAGGGCGACAACAAAGTGCTGAAGCTGCGCTTCGACGTTAGCCAGTATGCCCCCGAGGAGATTGTGGTGAAGACCGTCGACCAGAAGCTATTGGTAAGAGTCTCGCATAACTCCCAAGACCCAAACGTTCCAATAACCAAGTGTTTCCCCTTCGCTTTTAGGTGCACGCCAAGCACGAGGAGAAGTCGGACACAAAGAGCGTGTACAGGGAGTACAATAGGGAGTTCCTGCTGCCCAAGGGCGTCAATCCCGAGTCCATCCGCTCGTCCCTCAGCAAGGACGGTGTCCTGACCGTGGATGCACCGCTGCCAGCGTTGACCGCCGGCGAAACGCTGATTCCCATTGCGCACAAGTGAGAGACGACACCAGTAACGCCGCCGCCGCCACCACCACCATCCCGCCCAGGAGGAGGAGGCTACCGCAATCGGATTACATCAATCACACACACACACACACACATTGGATAATCCTATCTAATTTTTTTTTGGTTCCGACGTAAAGCTAAACTATGTTACTGACTTACTACTCATAATTAACTTAAATGTAATTCAAATTATTATTAAATTTGATTAATTTAATTCATATTTATAATTTTCGCATTAAACGTAATCAATCTTGTCGTAGTTGTCCCCGCATTGGTTTTCCTTTCCTCCCATCAAAAATAAATCACGACTTATCCAAAGGAATGGATTTTAATCACTAAACTGGGCCTTACTCTCGACGCAGACCTTAGAAAAGACGAGAAAAAGAAGAGTTCCTTGCTTGCGTATGAGGAAAGGACTTACCCGACCTTTTCTTGGCTAAATTATAGTGAACCTTGAACCCATTTGGTTGCCAAAAACAAACTGAACTATCGCCTGTGCTTTGGATACTAAATAAAATGATATTCATGTGTGCCTTAATTGTACATATATTTTTATGGGAATGACGTCTGGACCTGACGCCTCAGTCCAAATCTTTTGCTCAGCTTGATGTCTCTAAACTTGTTCCGAACAAATACTTCGGCCCAGAGATATTTATTGTGTGCAACGCGTGTTTCTTACCAAATTAGCAGCGCTCTCCAGGGATGTCTTCCTTGAGGACAGCAGGTGCCGCCGTCTCTATCTGCAACCATAGTCCAATAGTCGCCAGTGAACAGGAAAATGCCGCCGGAGCACCAGCACGGAAATGGCGAGGACTCCGCGGAGGGTGAGGGGGAGAATCCGCTGGCGTTGGCCACTCTCATACTGAAATCGGATCCCCAGTACCGCATCAAGCCGATGCAGCAGGTCGTGTCTGCGCTCTGCGGCGGCCTCCTCACGACCTTTGTGGGTGAGTACTTCAGGGGAGAACCGTAATCCCATCGTGATCTCACGATCTGTCCACCAGTGACTCCGCTGGAGGTGGTGAAGACGCGGGTGCAGACGCAGCACGCGATCCGCCAGCGACCAACCGTCTCCAAGCTCTGTTATGTCTTCCACAACGGCCTGATGACGCACGTGTGCCGTTCCAGCGACATCTGTTTTCCCAAGACAGGTCGGATTCCGCACAACCTGCGTCCAGCACGCGGCTCCTTGGTAAGTTGGTTCCAGCTCTGTCCCTCCTTCCTTCAGAGGATCTCCTCGGGTATTACAAGGTATTTATGGCTCATTTTTCTAACCAACGTAGGACGCTTTCGTCAAGATCCTTTGCACCAGCGGTCTACGTGGTCTGTGGGCGGGCCTCAGTCCCACGCTGGTCTCGGCACTGCCCTCCACGATCATCTACTTCGTGACGTACGAGTACCTCATGAACTCGCTGTCCCACATCTACCTGGTATCCTGCGGATTGGATGCTGCCGAGTCCCTTTACCGCGGGCCGTCGCCTGTAGCCCCCGGCCGAGATCCCCTGCCCGCACCGAGGGGTGGGAATATAAGCAATGTGGCACCCATTGTGCCCTACTACGTGCCCATGGTTTCGGGCATCTTTTCGCGCACCCTAGTGGTCAGTGCGATCACGCCCATCGAGATGGTTCGCATCAAGATGCAGTCGGAGTACATGACCTACTCGGAGCTGTGGCGCGTGCTGCGCACGCTTATCCGGCATCACGGCGTGCTGGGGCTGTGGCGTGGCTGGCCGCCCACCGTGATGCGCGACGCTCCCTTCTCCGGCAGCTACTGGGCGGCCTACGAGGCGATGAAGCGGACCTTTGGCGTTACGGAGCCCTCAGTGCTGTTCAGCTTCCTTTCGGGCGCCGTCTCCGGAGCGGTGGGTGGTGAGCGGTGAACTTTGCCGCTGCACAGAGAACACAATTAGAGCATAGAATTTAGATGTCAGCTAAATATCTCGCCCCTCTTGCAGGTGGCCACCCTGGTGACCATGCCCTTCGACCTGGTCACCACCCATACCCAGATAGAGCTGGGTCAGAACGTGCTCTACGAGGAGGCGGGCGCCAGCAGCACGGGTGGCGTTGGAAGGGACAAGCAGCGAGGAGTGCCAAGTACCGGTACCGTGGGCAAGCCGTCAGTGTTCTCCCGCCTGGGCCACATCTACCGGCAACAGGGCGTCCGGGGACTCTACGTCGGGGTCATCCCGCGCATGCTCCGTGTGGTCCCCGCCTGCGCCATCATGATCTCCTCCTTCGAGTACAGCAAGTCGTTCTTCTTTCACTACAATCTGGATCTCCAGGAAACAGGTAGGTAACTAAGACGCGCAGGATATCAGTTCACGGTAATAATAGTATCATTTGAAAACTAAGCTAGATATTTAAAAAATCTCTATTAGTCACTAGATGTATAGTTTGCCAACCTAAATACCAACATATAAGCCTTCAATAGGCAAAGACTTCGTCAAAACCCCTTTAAAATCACTTGAAATGTATTGTATAAAATTTCCAGTTGGTTTTTAGTTTTTTGCAACATTAGCTTTTCAAAACTTTTCAAAATTTTTAAAATTAATGAAAACGAGCAACTGGTCACACTGGCTCTGTCAGAAGCTATCGATATTGGTTATCGCAGCTTGTCTCACGTTCCGTTTCCAAACTATCGGACGTGGTAATCGAATTTCGTGTCACGAGTGGGGGCCCGTCACATGGCAACAGCTGATCGGCTGGCCAACAGCCGCACTCCATAGGAATTTCGGGGAACGTAATGGAAATGAGACATAGGGGACAGACAAGGTGTTTTATTTTGGACCCGAAAACTATTTCACAATGAACTAGGGGCTTGCCTAATTGGAGCGTGTAGTGTCCAACGTTAAGACAGCTGCTAGTTACTGTCACCACTCGTCCAATCATCTCTCACTATCATTCATCCGCTTATCATCCACTCGTACGCCGCCAGCTTATCGAGGAAGAACATAACGAAGACACTCGTCGTGCTCCGGCTACAACAACAGGAGCAGCAGCAGCAGCAGGAGGAGATATGGCCACACGGGGGCCCTGTGCGCACCTTGCGGCTGTGGCGGCGGCTGCAGCAGCGACCCCGAGCCAGTCCCAGTCGAAGGCCACGATGACCGATCCCCGCTTCCGGATACGACCCCTGCAGCAAGTGGCGTCCGCCTGCAGTGGCGCCATGGTGACCGCCTGCTTCAGTAAGTAGGCACCAGAGTAAGCTCGTTCGCTTGTGCTCAAGCAGCGCCTCCTTTTCGGTTGCAGTGACTCCCTTGGATGTGATCAAGACCCGGCTGCAGGCCCAGCAGCAGGCGCTGCTCTCGAATAAGTGTTTCCTCTACTGCAACGGCCTCATGGACCACATCTGCCCCTGTGGCCCGGACACGCCCAATCCAGCAGCGTCCAAGCCTGCTCCCCGCTTTTCTGGCACCATTGTGAGTAGTCCCGAAGCCTAATTGAGAGTAATCCTAAGCCCTAGCGTTCGGCAGGACGCATTCATCAAGATTAGCCGCACCGAGGGCATCGGCTCGCTGTGGTCGGGCCTTAGTCCCACACTCATCTCGGCCCTGCCCTCGACCATTATTTATTTCGTGGCCTACGAGCAGTTCAAGGCCCGCTTCACCGACATCCACTACAAGTACCTGCGGAGCTGGGACCCAACAGCAACGGCCCATGGCCGTGACATTCCACAACCGATTCCGATGCTGGTGCCCATGCTGGCGGGCGTAACGGCCCGCATTCTGGCCGTCACCTGTGTCAGTCCCGTCGAGCTAATACGCACCAAGATGCAATCGCAGCGGATGACGCACGCCGAGATGTTTGGCACGATACGTCAGGTGGTGCAGTCGCAGGGCGTGCTGGGCCTGTGGCGCGGCCTGCCGCCGACGATACTGCGCGATGTTCCCTTCTCGGGCATATACTGGACCTGCTACGAGTACCTTAAGAGCTCCTTTGGCGTGGTGGAGCCCACGTTTGGCTTTAGCTTTGCGGCAGGAGCCATATCGGGATCGGTAAGGCCATAGTCATCGTCATAATATGGTTATATGGATATCCACGATAGATACTAACTTTAATCTTGAATTGCAGGTGGCCGCGACGATCACCACGCCGTTCGATGTGGTGAAAACGCACGAGCAGATCGAGTTCGGCGAGAAGTTCATATTCTCAGGTAGGCCCATTGCTGTCCAGATCGCTGCCACCAGTTCCCACACACGCATTGACAATGGTTCGATTTGCATTACGGCAGATAATCCACCCAAGCAGGTGGCCACCAAGTCGGTGGCGGCGCGCCTGGCCAGCATTTACCGCCTGGGCGGACTACCGGCCATCTTCTCTGGACTCGGGCCGCGGCTCTTCAAGGTGGCGCCCGCGTGTGCGATCATGATTTCGTCCTTTGAGTACGGCAAGTCCTTCTTCTACCACTACAACATTGACCAGCACAACCGTGAGGCTGTGGCGGCCACCCCCGGATCGTCGGCGAACCGCACCAAATACGACTAGAGCCCATCCGTAACGCATCCCACATAAATCGATGTAAATAATGTACATTAATGCCAAAGCTGTCAGGAAATCGGCGGGCAGGCATCGTCTGCTGTTGGGTTTGGCGGGTCCCGGTCCCATATCGTCGTTGTCGCAATTGGTAAATTGTAAAGTGAAATAAAATTCTTGATTTTTCGACCGACAAGCCTGGGCATTCCCCTTTCCATTCCCATTCCCACACCAAAGATTCCGATTACCCTGCTGCGACTCTGGCTGGGGTAGATTGAGCCTTTCTAGAGCTCTGCGCTGGCAAGAGTCATCCTGGTATCGTCTTCATACGAATTTTTATAACATGATCCTGGGAGTAGAGGTATCGCACTTGCACACATATTGGTTAGAGAAACGGGCTTCTTTGTTGTTAATTATGTTCAATAATAAATATATAATTTTTTAAAAGATTTACAAGCTGTTTTGCCTTATATTTCCTTTCCAAATCGAAGAATTTGAGAGAGTTGGTTGGTTATTTTTAAGGAGCAGAACTCCAGGAAGTTTACATCCAAGGATTACAAGAACAAAACATACCCTTGACGGTTAGAAGGGGTTATGATATTCGCTTTGCTTTAGGGGTGGCTGTAGTCCAGCTCCGGGCTTAGAATTTGATGGGAAAAGCTTCCTGTTTTGCCCTCCAAGTACTGGCTATAAGTCACAAGGGTGACTAGGGGATGAAAGTAAGCATCGTGAGAACTTTTAAACTCAAGGACACTGATCATACCGCAGAAAAAGATAAAAATAAAACAGAAAATCGTGTCTGGTTTCTTTCTTTCTACCATGTTCGTGGTATTATTATTTCAAGATTAAAAACTTAACATAAAGTTGGCACTAGCTTATAGCCTTATGACACAGCGAACAAGTTTTCATTAGAGGCTTGACAGCAACCATAGGATTTTACATAAGTGCAAGCAAGACGACTCTATACGCACTTTCAATGAGAAATTA
>JAEIIF010023509.1:0-16222 GCA_018874455.1 Drosophila trapezifrons | reverse complement strand
AAATATATATTAAATAACAATTTACTATACACTGATTTTTCCTATCCTAACATTTCAACAACGTATAATTGAGATATTTCTTCTGTTATTGTACATGCTTAAAATTAACAAATTTTTTGAATGTCGGGGGAAAACTGGATTTTTTAGGGGGAAGTCTGGACTGCTTGGGATTTTTTAGCAGATATGCAAAATTTTTATCTGGCAACACTGCTCTGCACTTGCAACTTTTTCCATTTGAAACGCAATATTTAATACGAGTAATGAATTTTAGCCAACGCCAACCAGAATGGCACACAATACCAGCAGTGGCACTAAATCAAATCTTCGACTATCTGCAGCCCCAGGACCGGCGGTCGGCGTCCAGTGTTTGCTATTCCTGGAGACTTTCCTTCTTTCAGAAACGGTAAGTTTCGTTGTGGGTGTGGATCCAGGTGTACGAGTGTGTGTTTGTGTATGTTGATGAAATGTTTCATTTCGTTTTCTTTGTTTGCTGTCTATATATTATAGCAGTTGGTTAATGAAACATACAAGAAAACATCTGTGCAATCATGAGCAATCGAAAATGCCACAATATATGGACGTTTTCCAACGATGCTCTTGTTGACGCGGGCGTCGCATTTGGCAACGTTTCAATGTGTGTGAGGCAAACAACAACTCGGTCCGTTTGTTTATGTTAGTGTTGAAAAAAGGGGAAAGTCCAAGATAAGAGGAATTCCCCTGCTTCGGCAATTGCAATTAATTAATTAATTGATAGATAAGCACGTAGGTTTTAATGGCAATTGTTACGGGACATTATATATGTATGTATGTACATATGTGCATATACGTGTAAGTGCATTCAAGGCAGTGTTGTGGTTTTACAGTAAACGCTCGATAGAGTGAATCTGTTAACTGGGAATTGGAAATCCATGGACATGTTGACATTCCAGTTTTCCAGTTGTGTGAGGGAAGACGCATGCCGAAGCCACATGAAAAATTCATGTTTTTATATTATTTGCTTGCTCA
The DNA here is from genome assembly GCA_018874455.1 of Drosophila trapezifrons. NCBI lineage: Eukaryota > Metazoa > Arthropoda > Insecta > Diptera > Drosophilidae > Drosophila > Drosophila trapezifrons. Next base: position 15,217 of record JAEIIF010023509.1, on the reverse strand, counting down.
TATTTAATTATACCTAAGTTTTGAATATACAATATAATGTTTTCCTTAGGTAATATTATTATTTAATCCTTGCATTACATATAAACACAAAATGTCTTAAGAACCATAATAATAGTTCTACTCTCCCTTTATCCCCTACAGCTATTTTAGGAACTTTCGCTTTCAGTTGGATGTGGCGTGCGATGATCAGTTGGCCTTCTTTCATCGCTCCATGGCCAATTTGGCGAAGGAACTGATAGTGGTCTTTGACTTTCACAATGCATTTCACATCCAGAAGATGCGACGCCTCCTATACAAGTAAGTTCCTTTAAATCAAACTTGAAGTCCTGGACTAACATCTCTTCTTTTTTCCACAGAGTGGCACGCTGTGATAACATCCGGGCATTGCGTTTCCAAACCCACAATGTGGGCCTTTTTGCCATTGGGAATATGCACAGCGAGCACTTGGCGGCCATAGAACAGTGAGTATTAACAGAGTTATAGAATCAGCTCGATAATTAACTGATTGCCTTGTTCCCGCAGATGCTTTGTGGAGCCGCTGAAGCTGTTGCTCAACCGCAAGCGTCAGTCGTGCCAGCTGCTGGACCTTGGTGCCATCGAGGCGCTCACCTACTATGGCCACGACTTCCTCAAAGCAATGGGCAAGCCCCAGGAGCTGTTGCAGCTGACGCTGGCAAGCATCAAGTACGATCCTAGTCACTATCCCATCCTCTCGCTCGACACGACGCTGCTGCAGAAGTGCGCCGCACTGCAGGTGCTGTCCCTGGACTACGACACGCTCTCCGACGAACTGCTGCACACGATCCAGGTGCTGCCGCTGCGGAAGCTACTCATCGCGGTGCACGGCCTGGACAGCGAGGAGCAGCCGGACGTATCCGAGTCGGCCTGGGCCCACTTCAGTGCCCACTTTGCGAACATTGAGCTGGTGCTGACCCTGGTGTACGCCTACGAGGCCATCGAGCTGCTGCAGCACCGCGTCCTGCGCCGCAACATGCCGATAACCCACGTGCGGCTCCTCTTCTGCGAGCTGATGAACTCTGAGGCCCTCGACTGGATGTCTATACACCACAGCGAGACGCTGCGCAGCATCCAGTACGTGGACTCGGCGTACAAGAACAACGGCTGCGTCGACTACACCCGCCACGGCTATATGCGACCGGATCCCTTCGTAATGATGGCCTGGCGCTGCGAGCACCTGGAGGAGATTGTGGTGCACGGCTACATGATGGATCCGCACAACCTGGTTGGCATTGCCCGGCTGCGCGGCCGGCAGCTAAAGCGTCTCGAGGTCTCCCTGATCGACTGGACCAGCGCAGCTTCGCTGAATGCCTACAATGAGGTGAGTACCCGACGTCTCTGGTCTCAGTAATCTTGCAATTTAAGGATCTTTGTTAAACCCGCAGGAAATAAGCACCATACTGGGACAACAGTGGTCGCCGATCAGCCCCGAAAAGCTGCCGCCATCGCTGGCCTTCGATCACGAGGTACGCGACCAGTTCGTGTACGAGATGCTGCGCCAGGATCTAAGCCAGTAAGTGGTCGAGAGTGGTGGGGACTCACTCAAAAGTAACCAAAAAATGTAAGCAAAGTCATCAAGTGAAAGGAGGGAAGGAGGAGGTAAAATCAAACAAACATGACACGTGATCAACTCGAGCGCATAGAAATTAATTTACAAATTGCAAAGCCTAATTACGTAGCTAAAAGTAAACCCAAAAATGAGAGATATGTAAGCAAAAATCGAAAATTCATCCGTTATACACTTAAGTTATCAAAATTTGTATATGTAAATCAAACCTTTCTTAAGTTTTCACTATCTTTGTAATCAAAATCGCACTCTTAGCCCTTGTTTGTTAGGCCAAAGCGAGCAGTAGCGACAAGTATGTTAGGAGCGAAGCAAAAGACTAACTTGAGCACTTCACAAATCGATGTAATATTATGTAAAGGGGCGAGACGAGATGAGTTTGTTGAAATCTGCTAGAGAAACATCATTTTATAAGCAACAACAACTGTGATTCAAGCGAAATGCGAATGCAAGGGCAAGTGCAGCCAGTGGGACAACTCTCATACGAGAAACAAATGAAAACAAAACAAAAAACGACAACCAACAAATTGTTAAGCGAATTGTCTAGTTAGCTAAGTTTAAAAGTAACAAAAACAAAAGGAAAAGTGTTGAAAAATGTTTGTAAAACCAAAACTACGACCAATGTCAAATTGTTTGCTCAAAAACTCAATTGGCACAAATTGTTAAAACCTTTGTAGTGTGAATAAGTACGGAACCGGGCGCTCAATTGTGATAAACCAACAAACAACACCAAAAGCAAATGTAACAACCAACGAGAGCTCGATCCTCGTTCGCTAAGCGCCGCCATTTGTGTAGTTTAAAGTGATATTACCAGCAAAGCAGCAGCAGCAGCAACAGCAGCCGCAGCAGCAGCAGAGCAAAGATATATATATGTATTGTAATAGCCAAAAGGAGCTATAAGGTAGTAGCTGCTGTATGTGTGTGTGTGGTACATGCGTTGGCCCAGAAGAGATGGAGAGCCAGAGGCAAAGATATGTAAACCCAACACCAAGTTTTAAGTATTTCGTAGCACAGGCATTAATTTATACAACTATGTACTATATATATTTAACCTATGTTTGCACAAAAAAAAAAAACATCAGCAGCAGCGCATTGTCACTGCTCGTCCTCCCAGAGCTGCTTGCCGCCGACCAACAAAGTACAACCGACACAACATCAACAACAACAACAACAATGGTACCTGAAGATCATGCTGAGCATTTAAGAGAACAACAAACAACCACAAAGTACTTGCTCAAATCTAACAAAACAATCGAAACAAAAACACAAAAATCTACTGAAACAGAAGACTGAACCGATCGATCGGTTGTCAGAGCAACGCGTCGGAGGAGGTGGGCACTGGGCTCTGGGCTCTGGGACAAACAACAAGGAACAGCCGCAAACAGAATGCGATCTCAATGACAAACAAACAAACAACTCTTGCAACTATCCAATCGACCATCTCTATATATTTGTATGTATGTATAACTAACCAATCAATGCATGTAATAATTTTTGTTATGAACTGCAATAGCGAATATTAATTTGTAAAAGAGAAACGAGTGCAAATCATGTGTAAAGCGAAGCAATCTAAGAATGTATGTGTCGAGCAGCTAAAGAGCAACTGTAATGCCGCGGCCACAGAAAACGAATAGTGTGTGTGTGCTGGGGCCTTCGATTCGAGTTCAGCCGAGAGAACCCCCTTGTTTTCCCTGTGGCCGTGCAAATTAATTTAAGTCTAGTACGTACCAACACAACAACCAACAACACCAACAACAACAAATGTGATAAAAGTGTCATGCTGCTTCCAAGGACAACCGACAGCTTTGTGCAAAAACACGATCCAAGACAGCGCACGAATGAAGCAAGAAGAGAAGGAGGTAGTGAGCATTGGAATGGTGGGGCCTGATTAGTGGGAGAAGTAGGCTCTATATAGCTACAAGACATCTCAGTCTCTTAAAACTAGACAACCTATTTAAAAGAAATAATTTTCTTTGAGCTAAAAAGTGTCTTGGGCAATATAACTATTATTTTTTTACAATGTCATTGATCTTCTGAATGATCTATCTTCCATAATACATAATACAGTTACCCTTATGCTTTGTAGCTTTCTAATTTTCTAAGATCGCCCCTAAGTCGTTAAATTAAGTTAAATTTGAAATTTAGAGGTATTATTCAGTGTTAAGTTCAATTTGGATCACTTTTTTTTTTAAGATAAAAGAACAACATTTATTTCCCACTATTTTTCCATAATTTATAAAAGAATATCAAAGGATAAATTTGAAAAATAACTGAGGTGTCTTTTAGCTATAAAAAGTAATAGATCTAAGAGCAACCCCCACTAATCGTTAGGTTAGGGCCTTCAAACAATGGATTCATTCAATTACAATCAACGTAAGAAAAGAGTATTAATTTTTTCTGTTATACTAGAGTCACTTCCAACGCTGCTGTCCTATGAGTAACGTTTTTTTTGTATACTTACTACAAACAAAAATATATATATTTTATATGCCATTTATTGTATTTAAATTCGAAGAGACAGAAACCAATTTTGTAAACCATTCCACATACACGAGACAACAAACAAATTGCGATTTATGCTAACGCGTGTACTGATCGAGTAGCGAGTAACGAGTAACGAGACACTACGGAAAGTGCGAGATAACATCCGAGTTAATGATAAGTGTTGAGCAAAAACACCAAAACAAAAGCCTGAGTGTTACTATATGTTATATATGTAAGAGTATAGCCCCGATGTCGATACACACAGGGGAACAACACTATTGACATTCGGGGAGGAGGAGTTTAAGGGAAAAAGTTGATTATGGGATACAGCCGTGCATTAACAACAATGTTTATATATGTCTATGCAAGTTATGCTTACAAGTTATAAGAGCAAAAGTGAAGAAAGCTGTGATATAACAAATCCAACAAAAAAAGGCAAACAACAACAACAAGAAACAACACACAAAGATAACACCCACAACACTTTAGACAACAAGAGAGAACAACTACAAAAGACAAGCCAACTCGAAACATGTGCGACCAACAAAAGAATGTTAACAACTTTTCCAAATAACCAAGAGCCAAGAGCCAGGAGAAGGCGACTTAGGTTGATGATGATGTGAACTAAAGCGAGTTCTATAAGATCAAAACAGAGATCCAGTAGTAGTTAACTTGGCAGGAGCGGGCCGAAGGGTACGGGTACCAAAGCTTGCAGGCAAAAGTGGAACAGCAAGCGGAATATTAGAGAGAAATCAAATGTTAAATTATATATTATATATCGATATGTAGTAGATCGAACACACACTTAAGGAGTGCACATATATAGAAGCTTTAAACGAAAGCCACTTTGATTTAAAGTCAAGTTTCCATTTGATTTGCCATGTTTATGATTTGTGCAAGATTTTAAAGCTTAAAATTATAAAACAAAAAAAAAAAAACAAAAAAACAGAGGCCAACGACCGTTTGTGTGGCATATATGCAATATCATTAACATTTAAGACAAAAACAAGAATTATGTAAACCGAATTATCAAAATGTAGCAAACAAAGAATGCATTCAATTGAAAAACAAATAAAAACGTTTGAAATTTAAAAGGATTTTCGTTCAAATATGCCCCAACAGATGCGGCATTATTTAAAGGTAATCCTCCCCAGGGGCTTCATCTTTATTGCATACTTCGTGGGCGGCTTTACACAACGGCGTGTTATTGAAGGCCCCTCTAAGGGAGCGCCGATTAAATGTATATAATTTAAAATAATAAAAACAAAACAGAGCATCCTCGTGGGAGGCATAGGAGGAAGGACTTCCGCTGAGCAACGCAAGCGCTTCAGGATGCTGTGAGCTTTTCTCAGTCCTTGAACTTTTGACCTTGTTTCTGTGCGTTTATCTCGCTGCCGCAGCTCGCTGGTTATGTAAGCAGCTGCACGCCTTGTTATGCAACCTGTGCACGGATGTTGCATCGACATGGGCATCTTTTTCCCTGGGCCAAATGGCTCTCAAACGGTGGCCAAGTGATAAGCGGATAAGGCCCAATTAAGGGGGGCTTTGCAGGTAAGATAACATAGTGCGTTGTATGAATGACTGGACTCTTATCTGTCGTATTTGCCCTAGACAGACAACCGGCGAAAGGCGTCAGTCAGTCAGCAGACCGACTACGTATCCAGGGAATGGTGATAGTTTTAGCCAAGGCCAACGGTCGGCCCTTGAAATAGTAAACAGGAAAGCGACTATTAGCCAGCTCCAGTGCCTGCCAAACTGCCCCCTAAAATGCTATTTTAAATGTTTCATTTATTGATTAGGCAGGCAGCCTTTTGGCCAGGTCTAGCTCGATTATTGACACACAGCGGCCGCATACGCGTAAGCGAATGAGTAACGAACCCGCTGCGGTGAGTACAGGCAAATAAATATTCAAAGTACACAAAGAAAAAAATCTAAAATATATTATAAGTTAAAAGAATTAAGTGTATTTTACGGTCTTTCAGTGGCTAACAATCTAGGCCCAAGATCTGTGTTCTTAGTTAGTAAAGCTAATGGAAAAGATCTTATATTTAATGTTACATATTTTCTTTGATACAAAAATGGTCCTAAGAACCACAAAAACTTGTGATACATCTCCTTAAATATTTTTCCTCTGTGTACCTACCGCTAAATCTTGGTGGGGTTGGTTAAAGGGGGCGAAATCTCGTGAGAAAAGCTCCGTCACAAGTGCAGCTAGGAAACATTGGCGTCGGCGCTCTCTGTGCTCCGTATTCCGTGGTCTCTCTCCGGCGGCCTCGCTCTCGGATTCCGTCGTAGCCCCGTAGTCTCGTCGCTTTTGCCGCCAGTTGAGCAGTCGATTTTCGCACGGAGCACGACAGTCGAAAAAAAATTGAAATAGAGGCATTCAACAGCAAGCAGCAAGCAAGAGGGCCCAGTCAGCCAGCCGAGAGGAAAATACATTTTTTACTTTTACTCAAAATCAAACAACGTACAATCGAAGGCGGTCGAACTGTTTGCCCAGCTGTGTGAGAAGCATTTAAACGAAACAAACCTTTTTGGTACCGAGAACAAGAACGAAACCGAGCAGAGCCGCCGCCGAGAAGCATTTGCAACCTTTTCTAGCTGATTTATTACCCAACCGGAGGCCCGAAAGGTGAGTGCCCGCAGAAGGGGTCACAAGTGCACCCACGTCCGTGTTGTTTATTCTCTGTGTAGGTGTGTGTGTGTGTGTGTGTGGCATGCTGCAACAGTCAACATTGTGTGTGAATAAACCATCGCCTAAAGTCACCACCCAGAGCCACCCACTCATCCGCTCGCTGTGATGTAACTTTCAGTGTGTGTGTCTACCATCGGAGATTGCTCATACGCCGCGTGTGCTAGGGAAAACAAACCAAGACACCGCTCTCCATGGCGAATTTTTGCACAAAATCCATGGGATAAACAAAGCTCAGGGGTTTGCAAGCACCGCGCGAAAAAAAAGAACTTCTAATTGATCGATGGCGAAATGGTCTAAATATAGACCCCTTCGACCGATGGGCGCCAGCCGGTGCAAAAAAGATCCCCATTTCCCCAATCGATCTGCAGTGCACAGGGAAAAAATGTGATCTCTTTTGAAAATCAAATTCTAAAGAAATTTCGTGGCTTAGAAACCTTTTAAAGCTTTATTTAAATCATAAAAACATTAAATTCGCCAAAGATTTATATTCATTTAAAAAGATGTCTAAAAGTATGCTATGCTTTTTATAAAGTTAAATATATAAAATTCAAGAAAAAAGTTCTTCCTTAACACAATATCTATATATATTTTAAGACAAATACTTTCAATAAATTATTATTTTCTCCATGAAATACCAAAATGTTGTCATTACATTTTTAAAGATAATTTTTTATTGCATAACTTAAGTCAAAAAATCAGTAAATTAAAATTTCTAGAGATATATATATTTTTTATCAGTTAAAAAACAAAATTTTTGCCTGTGCAATGGCCAATATTTGGCTGAAAGCCCAAAAGTCGCGACGTTCACGTGCCCCGGCGCTGTGTGAATTTTGCATTTTGCAGCGCCTTAGGGCTGCACTCACTTCACATCCATGCGCGCTTTGTTTATAAATAAACCTTGAATAACGCCGGCATATTTTCACTGCTGTCTTTTGCGCTGGTGGTTCGCCGACCGTTTTTTATCTCAGTCTCGAGCATTAATTGAGCTCTGACTCTCTGGAAACGAGAAGTGACTTTGCCGATGAGCAGTTTTTTTTGCCATGCTTGTCAACGACGACGACGTCATTTGTTGCGCTTTTCGAGGTTAGTGATTCAGCGCAAGTGCATGTGTGCTTGTGTGCAGTGGAAATTGCCATTTAGAGAGCGCGAAAAATTCAACAATAAATTAGCCGCCGATTCTAATAAATATTCAATAAGCGGTGTACTAATTCGATTTTCTATTCTTTTCAGCTAATACGAAATGTTCGCCTTGTGGTATTTGACTTTTGCCGTCGATGAAATACGGTAAGTGTGCGGGGGATTATTTTGCATCACAGTTTTCCAAGCACTGATCTGCTCACAGGGCGGATGGGTGATATTTTATAGCATACTTTCAGGCTTTTTGGTGGGGGTGGCCTTCATGTAGAGTTCGTGTATGGGATGATTTTGTGGGCAAGTGCTACGAGGATTAAGTTTAAATCATGAATTTTATTCAATTGGAAAATAGAACAAAATGAATATGATATGTTTATAATAAATAAGTTTTAAAGGTCTTTTAAGCTAGATAAATAATTAGAAGATCTCTAATGTTTTGTTCATAAATAACACTAAATTAAGAAACTTATTTAAGTAGGAATCAAGTTATTTTGTATCCACTTAGGATGTGATATAATTGCTGTCAGTTTATTTTTTTAGAAGATGTTAAATTTACCTGTATACTAGACTATTTTGTATAGACAAAAAATTCTGTTTAAACCTTTTTTCGGGTGGCTGGTCCTTATCAGGACCGACCTGTTCTATAGAATTTTATTATAGCAGATTTATTTTGCAACCTTTATAAAGAACCCTCTTTAATGTAAACCTCGAATAATTCCTAGAATTTTTCCCACTATATTACTTCCTCTCTTGCACAACTCTTGCATTTCATAAATCTCCGAGATAAGTTTTGTCGCCATTTCATTTGCGAAACCCATAATCTAATCGGAATTAGTCCAATCTTTCACTCTTTTCCGCACACGATCCCACAATCGATCGTTTTTTCGGTTGGAAGGTGCTAAATGTCACTAGATGATACAATCGCCGGGGCCGTGCATTTGGCAACAATGTTAGTCAGCGAGCTCTCTGTCACATGATTGATTCTCCCGGCAGCAACCGGCTTTCGCGGCTCTAACTCTCATTCGTGATAAGTGCAATCAGCGCCCACAACACACAAGCACACACATTTGCGAAAGCGAATTCGCAATTTTGGCAACAAAATAGAAGCCGAAGCAAAACGAAACGAAACAAGAGCGTCCAGTTGTTATCTGCCGGCAATTAGCGTAATAATGAAAGTGATAATTGCAAGTTTGGAGCGGTATTCAGCCGTTCTCATCCGAACAGCCGGCGTTTCGGCCGGGTTTTGTTGGTAATTCTGGCTAGCGGAGCTCGTTTGTTTGCTTATCTATTTGCCGCACGAGTTTTTTCGCCCAGCTCTATTGCCCATTTTGGCCTACGTGACAAGAGAAATGCCTGTGCCAGAGCTCCCTTCACGAGAATGTATAGTTTTGGGGGAGTGGAGAAAGTAGTTGCGTAAGGGTTGGATTGCGGTTACGGTGCTAAATAACGACACATTGGGGCGTCATGCACGCCCACAACAATGTTCGTATTTCAATGCCACGCCTCCTTATCGGGAGCAGAAACGCCTTCTGGGCGAGGAAAATAAATAATTGGCCTATTACGTTGGCTGTTATGCGAAAATTACTTTGCTTTTTCTTGTTACGACATTAGTTTCGTGGATTTTTAGGGTACATTCAAGTTTTACGGTGAATAAAAGTTTTATCTGCATGGGTATCAGCTGAATATCTTTCAACATTAAATTAAGTAATTTAAACTTACAACCAGGGTTGCAGGGCACAGAAGTCACAGAAATCATGTTTATATATCCCCTCCCAATTGGCTGTGTTTAGTGACCATTACATATTAGCCAATTTAGGTGTCACTTTGCATTAGGGTTGCCAGATATTTAAAAAAATCTGTACCGATAATATTTTGATATCAACAAATTGTCATATTGATAAAAATTGGGTTTAGCAATCTTGATTTCTGTGGATTGAATCAGCAGACTAAGACCTCCTCGAGTCAGGAACTCAAATAATGCAAACAAAAAGGTAGATTTTCGCCCATAATAAAAGTTTAATAGAAATATGGGTTCTTGAAAATAATTTTATAGCGCTTTTTAATTATATGTAATGTAAATCATTTTATATAATAACTAGAGAGGATAAGAAGCAATGGTAATTTCATATGATTAGCATACAATGCATTTAAAAGCTAAAATAAATAATAGTAACTTCATATTACACTTTTAGTGAGCTTTATTCTGTCTTTCTTATAAATTGTATAACTTCTGATAATTCAGATCATAATATATTTCTTTTATTAACAATGTTAGGTTCCAGACTGGAACTTCCAGTACGAAAAAAGTAAAAAAGCTACAATCGAGTGTTACCGATACAAAGAAAATACCACGATATAATATTAATTTTTTCCTGGAAAAATATCGATATTATGACATTTTGATAAATGTTTGACAACCCTACTTTGCATTGTCCCTTTAAACTTTTCATCCGGCCATTAAGGAAGCGTAGATCGCAATTAAGCTCGTTTATTACAAATAAAACAGCTCGTTTGCTATTAAAAAGTTTGGAACTCATTGCATTTCAACTGTGGGCAGTGCCTAGATTTAAAGGTGGGTCGAATAATAGTTGCAAATTCAATTAAAAGTGCATTCTTCATCGGGTTACGCTTCGTTGCTTGAATTCTGGAAGTTTCTGTAAATGTGTGTGAAAAAATGCTACAGTGGTGATTGCGTATTTGCAAAAGCTGGAATGTATGTTTTAAGTGATACAGTGCACACTCGATTCTGTGAGCCTTCAAATTATATGGATTCTTATAACTAAAAAAGAAAACTCGGTTTTATTTTAAGTATATTTAGCTAAACTTTGAACAACACAACTTCACCTTTTAGGGCGTGTACTGTCCGCTTTCCAGAAAACAGTAAAAATATTCCAATATGTTTACTTAGATATGTACATACACACATATACATGCACCTTTTATTATTATTTGTATTGCACTTTAGTTTATTTGCTTATCTCTGATTTGATTTTTATTTATTCTTCTGTTTTCGTTTTTACCTTCCCTTTTGTTTTGTAGCAAACGTTTAGCTTGGTTATTTAGTTCTAACAAGCCTGCAGCGCCCGCGCTAGACGACAAGCCAGCCAATCCCGCGACAGCGAAGGTTCCAGCTCCTGCACCCACACCCGCCAAGGATTCTCCGCCAGCTCCCGCTCCAAAACCCGCGGCAGCACCTGTTCCAAAGCCAGAACCACCGAAACCGGCGCCCGTTGTTGCTCCAGTTCCTGCTCCCGCTCCCGCTCCGGCACCCGTTCCCCCAAAACAGGAAACTCCTGCCCCACAGCCCAAGCCAGAACCCGCTCCTGCTCCCGTGGTTGCCCCGGCGAAGCCAACTCCACCGCCCAAACCCAGCAGTCCACCAAAGACAGTCGACAAGATGCCGATCCCGCTGCCCAAATCCCTGAGCGAGGCCAACAGCAATGGCCAGGCTGAAGCCACCAATGGCAATGCAGCCAACGATATCGATGAGCGCGCCTTCGGTGGCCAGCAGGCCGAGAAGGTGCTGGCTCCGACCAAGGAGGCCAGCAATGACTTCATCAAGGGCGAGACCAACGCCTTTATCCAGTCTATCAAGGATGCGCAGCAGCTGGGCGAGCGGTAAGATTGCAATCCCCCCTTTTTTATCCGAATTATTTCTGTAACTTTTGAGTTTTTAAATTTTAAAATTTGATATTTTCGTGCACCATTTCCGCATCTCCCATGCGGCGGCGGCGGGTTCAATGCCCTCGGGTGACTTCTGTTCGGGCGGGCGAAAATAGTTGCCATGCTGCGCCATGAGGCAGCCGCTTGGCGACAACGGTGCAGCACCAGCAAATTCGTTGGATCACAACGTCGACGGCGGCGATGGTGATGATGATCATGTTGGTGCTGTTGCTGGTGGCGACCACAATTTGCTGTTATTTTTGTCTCATGTTCTGTGCTTGGGCGGACAGCTCAGCTTGGCTCGGCTCCCATGGCGTCGCCATCGCCGTCGTTGTCGCCTCTGGTGGATCTGGTGCTGCATGTGCAGTTAAGGTTTATTTATGAAGCCGACTTGGCCATGTGTCGGGTTCTCCACTTCCTATAATTGCGCACAATTGATTTCCCATTAATATTAATCGGGCAAAACCTTGGGTACACGCAAGCCCATGGCAAAAGCCCAGCGACTTGTCCTTGCCCAGGTGCTCAAGGATAGTGCCTCGGCCTGGGGCAGGTTTATTAGTTTTTGGCTGGCTGCCATAGTGAAATGGAAATGGAAATGATGAGCATTTGGCGGGCCATTATGAGACCTGTCCAACTCTCCGCGCTCGCTGACGGAACAGTCGGAACAGTCGGGCGGGTCACATGATCTCCCCCCATGCAAAGTTTATTTATACATTTGGAGACGCAGCCGTATATTTTTCATTGTTCATATGCAGCAAATTAGCTCTGCAGTTGCTGCAACAGCCACCAGAATCCGCCTCCTGCTGAGGAGGAATCCCATTTTAGCTTAGCGAGCATCGTCATGCCTCATATCTGATCCCTACTGATGGACAGAGGTCTTCATTTGGTTGTCTTGTTTGATGTACCCCACTAGGCGTACATACATACGCATGTTTGAGTATATACCCAAGCAGATACATATGTACGGATATATATTTTAAGCACTTGGCTCGCGTCTGTGCAAAAAATTGGTTTTGGCAAGCGTCGCTTTTGATGTGCTGCCAAAATATTGTTTAGCAAACAAAAGGCAAGAGCCGCAACACAGATGGAAAGTTGACAACACGAACAGAGCTTTTAGTATACTATTTTTCGATATTGTTCTACCGGGCACGATCTATTGCAATCCACGGACAATTTGCCGCTAGCCACTGCTCTCTAGAAGTGCCACAGCTCCTCCGCCTCCTTAATTATGACAGTAATTTCACAGCTAATTGCCCGGATAGCGGGCAGTGCTGGGCATTAAGTTGGGCTCGTGCTTCGCTGCCCGCAAATTGAACTAATTAATAACACATATTTCAAATGGTTTACTCATTTTTCGGCTTTCGTTTTTTTGCAGCCCCATACACACATTAGCGATCCGATCGCTGGCCTCCAGGCAGGGGCCGCAATCAGTCAATGACTAAATGCTTTTATAAACACCATTTCTGCCCACCACCATTCATACGTTTGTTCGGGAATGTTATGCAAGTTTTTCCGATTCGTCAGATGTGCGGATAAAGATACAAGATTGTGTTTTGCGGCGGCTTAGTGTGTGTAAGCAGCCACAGGCTGGGGACTCAAGCGGGGCTCAGCTCATTCTAGGCTTGTCACATGCATCTCCCCAGGCAATCGTCAGCTCTTATAGAGATATTCTTACGGTTACGTTGGCAATAATAGGTATAAGAAAGCTCAATATGAAATATTTCAAAAGTTTCTGGGAAATACCTTTAGGTTCTATATATTCTTTACTTATTTTTCTTGTTGTCTTTAAAAATAAGATTTATTTGAGTACTATATGACCTAATACAGTTGTATTGGTTTAGTTTTGAACGCTTTATTAAGAGTGTATTTATTTTCTGTGAAAGTTCTTAGAATAAATGAAAAAGATTCGAATTTCGGGTTCTTTCTTATGAATAATCTTGATAAATATTCCTCTTTCCCTTCACATATTATTGCTTAAATGCCTTAAAAATATATCGTTAGTTAAGGATTTTGCAGCATCCTTTATTATGCTCTATTACTCTGAACGCTGCTGTGCGTTCTATAGCCCCTAGATGCTAAGTGCTTTCTCAACTGTGTGTCAACAGTAACGAAATCGCCAGTGGCAGCTATTGTACACGTATCTACATATTCGCGCGCTTGTTTCGCAAGCTTTTCAAGGTCAACCCACCATAGTATATGCGATTTCGCTTTTTCCCCACTCTGGGGCTCTATTGTTCTATGCGAAATCCTACACGGACCGAACCAGCCCCCAAAGGCTGCCATCTGGTTGGTTAGCTGGTTAGGCTGGTGGGTCGCCGCCTGGTGGTTAGAAGTCGCGTTGGGATGGACGTATGGATGGATGGGATGGCGGCAGCAGAGCTGCTGGGCGCATTTACGTAATCTCAGCGCCACTCGACGACGACGGCAGCAATTGAACATGAAAATGAAAACGAAAACAGGCGGGGCTGAAGTGACAGCTAGCAAAAGTAAATTGAAAATGCGAAAAAGTCTCCAATGGAAAGGGAACTTTTCTGGATTATATAAGCGTCCTGCACGGGCTGCCGCTGTCGCCTGGCATTCATTTAATATGTATCAAAACTTAATCTGCAGCACATCTTTCGCAAAATGTATCTAATTTGATTGTTGGAATGGCGGTTTGATATGTATTTTTAATGGCTGGCCCGTGGAAAATTCGTGTGCCGATGAAAAGCAAGAGTTCTGCTGTCTTTTTCGAAAACAACACACGTAGATATATAGATAGATATAGGGGTTGGGTATAGGTATCGTATATATCTTCCGATGTTTGCTGCGCGTTGCATAAATTTCGTTGGCAAGTGTTCAAATATTTTTTCTCGGTTTTCATCTCTAGTAGTAACAAATGAATATGTTCGCTTCGATGATACAACATATGGGCCGCCTTCTGCTTTTGTGGTATGGGTTGCCCAAAAGATTTGGATTGTTTGTGCGAGAAAATTCAATATCAAGTTCAAGACTTTTGTTAGAGATCGTGTAAACGATTATATTCAATGTGTTTATTTGATTAAATAATCGAGGCATAAACTCGGGGAGCCGTGAATAATAAATAGGTGGCGGTGGCATAACAAAACTATGTAATAGGTTCTAGTTGGCACATCTCGATTATTTATCGTAGCACCCCCAATTTTCCCTAATTTTTCTTACATTTTAGCACAACATTTTTCATTTTATACAGCGGTATTAGTGCCAAAATTTATGACGGCGACGTTTTGTTTGCTTTATATCTGGCCAAAAACAACAGATCTTTTCTTATAGAAGGTGCGCATATATTATAGGTGATGGTGATATTCACTACAGTCGATCTTCTAGATCTGGAACTTCTTTTGGTTGGATTTATTTTAAGGGAAGGTGATAGAGGATTTTAGCTTTGATTTTCTGTTTGTTTCTTTCGAGATCTTTGTTTTTCCTTTCGATTATGATCATTTATAAGGAGAAATGTCTTTAAGAACCCAAGTTCTTAATATAAAATTATTTCTACCTTATATAAGTCTTCTGGAGGACGATTATCTACAAAAATAGAGCCCAAGTCTGTAGAAATATAGGCAAAGTCTTCAGAAATAAATGAAACAAGTAGGAAAGCTACAGTCGAGTGGGACCGACTGTGAGATACCCGGTACCCAAAG
>JAEIIF010023507.1:0-14830 GCA_018874455.1 Drosophila trapezifrons | reverse complement strand
TCGAGCCGGCAAACTATTTATTTAAATAATAGAAAGGTCGCAAAAATACACCATTAAAATGTTTAAGGTTGTTGCCCCTTTTTTCTCATACTGTAGACAACGCCTTGTTAATCAAACTCATATTTAATACACATGTATATACATATGTATCAGACTGCGGGCTCAGAAAAGGGGGGCCGCTTTCACGTGGCGGAAAATGAGCAAACGGAATTCTTCTCATCCGCCCCGTTCCTCGATACCATCAAGGCGGCCAACTGTTTTGC
The DNA here is from genome assembly GCA_018874455.1 of Drosophila trapezifrons. NCBI lineage: Eukaryota > Metazoa > Arthropoda > Insecta > Diptera > Drosophilidae > Drosophila > Drosophila trapezifrons. Next base: position 14,567 of record JAEIIF010023507.1, on the reverse strand, counting down.
ACCAGAATCTGCAAACGGATCTTCCCAAGAAGCGGCCGCCACAGAATCCTCCCGAGGAGCCGCCACCACCGAATGCTTTGCAGGAGCAAAACCCACCAGAAACGTCCATTTCGTCACCATCCACACTCCGTAGCTCCCGACTTGTGGAGCTAAGGCCGCCCAAGACCTTCATAAGGTGCCACATCGCCAAAGTTTATGTTATCCACGGAGTACTGACCCTCTTGGCGGTTGTCCAGCTGGTGACCTTGCGACTTTATGACATTCACTTCGAGAAGAAGATGGACGGAATGGTATCCACCCAGTTGTGCCTGCTCCTGGCCATGACCGTCTTGCTGATTTTGGGCTTCGTGAACATAGTCAACACATTTCCGGTGAACTATTTCCTGGCCGTGATTATTGTGGAGCTGGTCATGGTCTATGTGAATTGCAGCCTATGGATGGACCTCGAGTATAAGTGGACGGCCGGTGTCCTGGCGATCGTGCTCGTCATGAGCCTGCTGCTCTACGTGATCGGGATTTTCGTTCCGCTGAAGTTCCTGCCGGGCGTCGCTGCCGTGATGTTTATCGGCATCATATTTATCCTGCTCGTGGGGGCCATTGTCCTGTTCGTCTACTTGAGTGGCAGTCGTAATGCCATGCTCTACGTGGATATGCTCAGTCTGTTCTACGTGACCGTCATCGTGGTATTTACTGTAACAATTGTCCATCAGCGTCGATTCGATTATCTGGTGGTGCGGAATCACGTCCTGCAGGCCACCATCCTGGCCTCGCTCTTCGTGTATTTGATCGATACAATCTCGAAGATCGCTCTCGGCAAACACCTGGCGGAGCAAATTTAACCCTCTAAATCCTCTACCAGGTGATCATGTTTGGCAAGGACAGAGAAGCTTGCCGACGGGGAGTTATTGGAAAGTGATGTCTGGAATTATTTGAAATAAAATAACAATCGTACTTGTTATGAATCTACATTTTTCTTTGGAATGAAGTCTTGTTAACTTATCTTGACTTTATTCATTTTTATTGGCAGGCCTTTGTCTTGAATGTCCTATTTTTCATATATTTCGTTCTATTTGCTAACGTGAGCAGATTTGTTTAGTTAACATTGGCGAATTCTAGGGCCCTCGGGTTGGGTTCAAAAACCGGAGTGCGAGTCCGGTTATCGAACTCAAATCCAGGAGGGTTTCTTTAGCTCCTGGCTACAAGTTCCCCTTTTTGTGGCCATTTCTTGTTTTATCTAAGCCCTTCTAGCCGATTACACAGTCAGTCGACAGTCGACAAAGGCAAACGGAAGGCGAAGGCCCGCGGCAAAAATAAAAGTAAAATAAATAACTCCCCAGCCAGAGGAGAGTCCGCCCACAACTAACTCCCCTCCATATATACATATATATATTTTCCGGCATCTGTTCATTTCCTTATCCCTTTGGAAAAGTATTTTTGGATTCCAGTCCGTTTGTACACTTCACTGACCCCGAACCTGAACACACTCACCATTCCCCCTTTTGCGGGCCACTCAAAGTTGTGAATTTCGTTTGGGCTTCAACTTATGCTAATTTCATAAATTCCGTTTTGAGTTTTCCACCGAAACGCTTTTAATTCTTTAGAATAGTTGCAGGGACAATGGCCCCGTTAGAGGAAAAAAGAGTGCAGAAACATTTTTGCCTTGACGAATGAGCTCGTTATTTACACAACCACAAGTTGAACACACACAAGCGCTGGCCAAGGGCATTGTTTGCCTGCCAGCTGCGGCTGTGTAATTGTGTGGGAGGATGTCCTCTCCCCGAGTCCTAAAACATGCATAGAGTTCTGTTATTAAATCTGTAATTAGGTTGGGAAAGTAAGCTGCAAGTGCACATCCTCTTCCTCTGGCTAGGTAAGTTTAAATTAAATCAATATTGGTTGTTAAATCAAATAAAATATAACAAAAGAGCGTGTCAACGATATATGACACCATTTTTTGTGCGTGTGATGAACGGAATTTCAATGCCATGGAAATGTATATTTTAATATTCGTGGTGAATCTATATTAAATTGCTTTGTTTTACCAAAATAAATCCAAATTTCAATGAAATGACATTAGCTTCTGCTGTAGATTGTGTGTTGTAAATTCTAGGAAACACTTCAAAGAATTAGCTAGGGATATGGAAAGAGTATAAGGGAAAGAGTGCCCCGACTATGAAATACCAAATACTTAGTTGTAAAATTCGTTACATACCCAAAAGGCGTTTTATGTTAGGAGCAATAACAGTTTTAGTAACAAGGGAAAAGGATGTGGCAATGACTAAAACCTGCTGACTTGAATAAATCGTTTTAATATAAATTTATTTACCCAACTACAATGTTAGCCTTGGCCATATAATTCTAGTTAACGAAGTTAAATCGCCCAATTTGTACCGAATAATTTCGACATCACCCAGTGGCTATCATCGCTACATTCTCCTCTGGATATGGATGGTGTTTGAGTTGAAATTAATCATTCGCATGTACTGTAGCCTTTTGTCTGGAGCCCTTTGTCCTGCACATGTGACATCTGCGGAATTTCTTCGCATATTTCTTTCTTTCTTGTTAAGGACAAGGCCATTTACTGTGCTCCATTATGCAAAGTTTTTTCTGTGGTTGGGTCGCAGACAGGCAGACAGATGTATCTTTGAGTAACGAGAAGCGAATCAGCCGAGACATCAAATTAATTCACAAAATTGTTCATTTGTTCAGTCAGTTTCTAGACGAGGCTACAAAGGGCAAGGATGCAAAGATGGATTTGGGAGAAATCCAGAACAATTTGTTTCTCAAATGCCGGACTCAATCACTCGGCCAGCTGGCTTGCCAGCCTGCCTGCCTGCCGGTGTCCTGTCTCGTTTTCCCCAGCCAGCTTCTCTTCTCGCCCTCTGCCCTGCCAGCCTCCTGTGAAGTCCTGTCAACGCTATGGATTCGCCACAAGGATGCCATGAAATCAACTTTGCAATGTAATAAGCTAAAGGGGGAGTTATGAAGAGTCTGCGACGACAGGAGGACCTGTGTCCCAGGAGACGCCTGCCATAAAAAACTGAAACACGTCAATAGTTTCTGGATGCCGGGCGAGGTTCGGGGAAAACTGGAGAAACTTCCCAACTATTTGACAAATGCCAGTCGGGAATTCTGGGTGACAGGCGCAGTGCCTAGATGAAAGTTGAAAGTCACTTTCCCTCCGGGTCTTCCTTTCCAGCTGCGAGGAAAACTGGTTCACTCAGCTTACGTGTACTGCATTTTCCATGTACCTTTGACTGCTCTGCACGAGGTTTTCCGCTTTGAATAAACTTTTGTAATACATTTTTAAAGCATTTATTGAACGAGGAAAACGCTTACCATATTATAAACAATGATGAGAAATCCTTATTTTTATTATTACAGCATTTTAATTTCGATTGTTTAAGCTAACAAAATATTTTTATAGAGACCTTTAAGCCAACGCAGACATTTTTCAACCTGATTTATGGCTTTGTGAGTAAAGAGCCCTGTTATTACTTGTTCAATCGTATCGATTAAATTTCTCTCTTTCACGGAGCTGGAATAATTTATTTAGACAACAAAAATAATTTCATTAGAGCCTTGTTATTAATTGCAAAAATTTGATTTATTTGAATCTCCTTTAAACTTGAAAAAGTTTTGTTTTGTCATTAATAAGAGTTTAAAGGCATTTAATTTCTAGAAATGTATGATATTTATGTGCTCTATTAAATATATAACTTATTAGTGGTTAAAAGCTTTTCATACCTTTTTTCTTTTATAGAAATATTGACCTTTACATCAACTTAATATTAAATATCCATCATAAATATTGATTTGTGCTTCTGTTTAGCCAAAAACTTTCCTGATTTAAGATTAATAAAATTAAAACTGCCATCATTCAACAGTTTAATTAGATTTAAAGAATTAGATTCGGGCCTCTTGGCAGACGGAAACTTTGTTAATATATATCCAAAGTTCTGTGCAATCTAAATTTAGATGGCAACAGAAACATCATTTACACAGTACAATTAAAACTTTAACGATTATATGTTTGTCTTGCCAAATTGAAGCGCCGCGAAACTTTTCAAATACCAAAATTCCTTGGCCTTGAAGGAGGCTGCTCTTCGTCCTTTGCCTTGCCGTGCCCCCCTTGAGGCATTCGAATGGCGAATTTGGGATTCCCAACATCAATATCAATATTGACTTGAAGTTTGCTGCTCTGCCGCTGGCGATTTCGTGGCCTCCAGTTTGGGCCATTTAATTGCGAGAGCAGTAAGCCGAGTGAAGGGCTGGCGGAGAGCACTCCATCTGTGCTGGCTTTCCTTTTGATAAATGAGCTTGATCAGCTGTAGTCAAGAGTTCAGCTGCCCTGGCAGGTGAGACTTAGCGCGGATTGGCGACAGGTCCCGCGGCAGGGGTTGACAAATTAAAACACTTCTGCCCCAGATCCTGTTCCTGCGACAGCTCCTGCTGCTGCTCCCATTCCTGTTATCCAGGCCAGCGGCTTATAAATGCCAGCTCCAGACTTTTGTCATCCCAATTGTTTATTGTGGGCTGCAAAGTTAAATGAAAAACTCGCATATTGCCAGGGGCAAATAATCTCATCATTGACGGGGGCTGGAAGTCAAGGCATTAGGCTAAATCCTTTTTCGAAACAGACTTACCATCATCAGCCTACAGAAATTTGGATTTATTTTAGACGGTGCCTTGGATATACATGTAAGTCTTAGCACTTATCCTTTTTAATATGTAATTTTAACATATGTTTATAATGTAGGGATTTTATATCTTTATTGAGATAACTACAAGTGTACTTATTATAAACTGGGGTTCTTGAAGGTTAACACGTTGCATATACTTATATTTTACACTTTTTCTTAAACACTTTTCTGTCTCTTATTGTCTCTGTTTCTTACCGCTCAAGCATCTCCTTTTGTCAAGTGTGACCGCCTCTGCTTTTGCCCCTTTTAGCCAAAACCAAAACCACCTTACTAAAATATACCAGATCTTGCTGATCGATAACAGGGATACCCTCCCATTAATACCAATCCTACAATAATATTAAAACAATACCAGACTTATCAGTTAATTGCTAGCTAAGAAGTATTAAAATAATTAAAATACTTTCCCAAAGGAATATTACATACTTTAAGGCAAATATTTTCACACTTAAGGGAAGTTAAGAAATGTGTATTCCAAGAATCTTTATTAAAGAATTTCAGCCAGCCCCGAAGTCCAATTAACAAACTTTATATGCCACCATCATGGCACTTTTCCTCGTACAAGTACTTATATTAAAGGCCTTTATGAGAGTGTACTTAAAGAGAGTTATGAGTTATAAAACCTAGTTTGACTTTAATAAGTTTTCCCTCACTTCAGTTAAATGGGAGTGATATTTTACATTAATTTAGACCACCCCTGGAGACCAATTAGCAAACTTTATTTTCAAGAATCCTTGTAATTTTCCATGTACACTCGCCGCACTCTCAGGGCGGTTACGAGCCATTCCCCTTTATCGGGCGCCGGGCCAGCCCCAAAGAGTATGCAACAAGTCAGGCAGCGAAAGGGCCGAGCGCAGTGAACTCTGACCCCTCTGCTGCTACCATCAACCACTTCTCCCAGCTGACCGAAAATACAACTTAATGACTTGACATCATCTAGCTGAAATTAGTTTCAGTCCGGCCTGGAAGTTAACCACAAACTTGTGCAGCAGCCGCCGCAGTTGGAGCCTTTTCGGGGGAGTTAACCTTAATTTGACAGCCGGCCAGGAAGCCGAAAGTGAAATAAACTTGTCCGAGGAGATTTAATTAAGCACTGACGGACGGAGATTGTGTGTGCCCCTGGGTTTTGCGGCGATATGTGCGGTGAAATCCCGATCCCAGATCTCTGACTCCCGACTCCCGACTCCCGACTCCTGATCCCTTTCCCGCTCGCTTTCGGGAACAACGACGACGACAACGACGAGCCTGTTGACATTTCGAGAGACTCCCGTTTGGCCATATTTAGTTTTATGCTTTTCATACGCCATGTTGTCGAGGCTTAATAAATGGCCAGAGAAGTGAACCAGCCCTTGGCATTCAGTGTTGAACATTCTAGGTATTTTACAGCTAACTATATATAATTATTAATGGTTATAAACCATTAGGAACTGATAAAGAGGCTTGTAAGCTAAAAAATATAGAAAGAATAATTAAAAACTCCTTTTGAGACATTATATACTGAAGTACTTACGTTATTCAGAAAATTTATTTAAGCAGTAAGTTATTGGGACAGAAAAATATAAGTTAATGTTAAGAAATCAACAAATATTTGCAAACATCAGTCTTATTCTAAAGCTTCGCCTAGTCTTGAATTTACTTTTTTATTTTTCCAATTTCAAACCTGCCAATATGGCGAAAGAAAGAACATTTGTGGAGTTTATAAGAATATAATTGAAAATAAAAACTCTTTATTGTACGTTTTATTGTTGTCTTTTTCATCTTTAACTCTACGACCATTTTCTATGTGATTTTCAATTTGAATCACCAGGAAGTTTTAATATATTTTCGCCAACACAGCTGGCACTTTGGGGTGGCTGCTGACTGCTGGCTCTGCTGCTGCTATCAGAAAATCATCCTTAAGGCCGTCCTGCAAAGTCAATTGAAGGACGCCGCACTGATAGCAGGATCCTGTGTCAGGAGTGTTTGCTCGTTGTTTTACAAACACATGCATATCAATTAAGTGAGCTCGCTTTGCTGGTGTCCAGGTCCCGATTGCAAAATAATAAGCGGGAAATATACAGCCACTACACACACACGCCCACGAACAGCCTTATGAATGGATGACGACCTGGACGAGTTCTTCCGAATCCTGCACATGGTGCTGGTGGGTGGGAGTCCTCGGCGGGCGGTCCATTGTGTTTAGACGTGCCACCAGTCGCCCGGCGGGTGGCAGCATATTAATTTTGTTTATTCTACTTCAATTTCGGCACGAGCTGGTCCGGCTAAATACCGTTAAGAGTGTTGGTAATTGCCTCCATTTATGGCCATAACGGGAGAGTGCCATAAGGGTTTTTTTCTTGTTCCCTTTTTTGCAAGGACTTGGTCTTTCTTCAAAAAGCACGTCGTCGTTCTTGAAAATGATTTCGCCGCAAATAAATTATTTCAATTACACTTTATTTGAGGTAACTTATGGAAAGCTAGGAAAAAGCCAGGATTCTTATTTTGTTTCACCTAGAAGCATCCTTTATCAGAGGAAAGGTTAAAAGAAACGTTTATAATTAGGAAGTGTTCAATTTGTTGAAATGAAACCGAAAGGGAATATTACAATTCAAAGAATTAATTAAAATTTTGTCAATATTGAAAGACAGTCAAATAAAACTGCTAACTACCTGACAATAAATTGTAATGCTAACGAAATTGCGCTGTAAAATCCAAGCCAAAAAGGCCAATCGCTTGATGACATTTTCGGGAACCCCAACTTTGATGTAATCAAAGCTATCAATTTCCCTGAATTAAATTGACCTGCTCTGAAAATCAATTAGGTTTTCATCGAAACTTCCTAACAGTGTCAAAGGGCAATACGTTGGAAAAAGGAGGCAATATTGAGAGTTCCAAACTCGAAAACTACTTCAGCTACTCAGTTCGTATGAATGATGTCAAGGTGCCGTCTGGAACATGAGCGAAAACGCTTGATGCCTGAGAGTTTGCGATAAAATATTTACTTCGGCAGAATTCCACAATGACTGGTGAGTCTCAAGATGGTTTATTTTTGCTTTTTCCAGCAAAGGCAATAGCAAAGGCAAAACCAAGGCCAAAGGCAAAGTCTATTGACTGCAGTTGAGAGGAGCGAAACGAATTCCGCCGAAGCGAAGGCCCCTCCTTTGGCAATCTCACGGCCTGTCAGTCCGGGGATAAGCTGATTAATTGTTGAGCATTTGAATGCCTCTAAGATGACAGTTGATTCGCCGATGACAAATCTCATAAGAGCCTGCATTACACACATGTACGGGAATGTATTAAACGTCGTTATATATTTCCCCCGCGTTCCACGTGACGTATGCGCAATGTGCAGCCGTCTGTTTAATGATGCGCTGGCTTAATCCCGGCTCAAAAACACACACACACACACACACACAGTCGCGTACAGAGCAGGACATTGGAGCGAAGACATCGCAATGTCAGCAGCTGTCAGACTCGTTTTGAAGTTTTATATTTCATCAAATGCTGCCACATGTCGCATCTGGATGAGGGCTTCCAAAAACTCTCCTCTTTATCCTTATCTCCGCCTGGCTTTTTCTTCTCCCTTTGAGGAGATTATCAAGTTGTCAGGCCCAGCGAGGAACATGCATTCTCATTGTCTGGCTGCGAGTTAATCAAGAGATTAACCGAGACGTCGGCTGTTGTAAACAACTAGGAGCAAAAATTTAATTAAATCTCCTCCACCGTCTGCAGCCTAAAAGCGTAAAAAAATAGTAGGGAAAGGGACAGACTGAAGAATGCGATGATAAACATACTCATTACATAGGAATTCGCTAAGAAAAATGTCCTTAATTACTCTATTTTTGAGAATAGGCCATTAATTCAATATTTTAAGCAACTATGGTAGCGTAAATCAAACAATAAATGTATGAAATAAATTATTTACCCTCTAGAATCATGAATTAAATGATGAATTCAAATAAATCAAACTTCTGAGCTTTTCATTAAATATGATTACAGATAATTTTATATTTTTCAACATTTAAAAAGTAATAAAGTAACAAATAAATATCCCATAAATTGTATTTAAAAGTGTATTTGAATAAATACGGAATCATTGTTATATTTAATAAAAAAAATAATTAAATTTCTATTAACTCAAACATACCCTTGCAGTTAACCTTGTTGTTTAACCTCCTAATTAAATATCCTTGACATTTAGATTAGAACTCCCACGCCTGGCATAATATTTGCAATTAATTTTAACTTAAAACAACCCACTCGATGTGAACCATTGCTGGGTATCAAAATAAAAAAAACCGCCTAAAATAAATCACGAAGGACAAACAAGAAAAAGGAACAGAAGCTGAGGATAAAAACAGCAACAAAGGGGGGAGTAAACAACGCGCTGAAAATTTTATCTTTCGGTCTTTTGTCGTCTTCAGTTTGCTCTCCGCTTTGCTTTGCTTTGCGCGAATTTTGCGCTTGTTAAACATTTTACTCGCTTGGTTGCAACTGTCGGCAACAATGCAGTGTCCGCTTGTATCGCCCACGCCCATGCCCACGCCCACACCCACGCGCTTCGCCCAACCTCCCACAATCAGCTGTTGCGATGCGAAAAACTAAGGCCGAAACAGCGACGGCAATGTGATAAGGGGCCGGCAGCGGCGCATAAATTTTTGGCCAGGAGTCACTGAGGAAAAACAAAGTCCGAAAATGGAGGGAAATGAAATTGTTCGCAGCCATTCATAAATTGAAATTATCATTTTTTCTTTGGAGCAATTTTATATTCATTACACCCAGAAAAAGAACGAGTAAAAAGGTTGCTGTATGAGTTTAATAGCAATAGTTTTGTAAGTATTAATTAAGGGGTTAATTTCGCATAGAGAAAATATTTAATTTAAATTATTTGAACACTTTTAAAAGGTTTACATTTTATTAACGGCTCTACCTACTTTTTTAATTTATTTTTATTTTTAGACTTAAGTTGGTTAAGACGAACTTTGTTCAAGAAAATCAATTAATGTGTAAGGAATTTAGTTTATTCTTTTTTATTCTTCAATCAAATCTCACAGAGTTTTTTTTGACTAGTGTTAATTTTTAAAAGTTCCTTGTTAATTTATTTAGATGGGAATTTTTGCATTCTCTTAAATGTCTTGCAAGTTTAGGGTATTGTTTCTTCGAATACCTTTTGTTGTCAGTGTTTAATTCAGGCAAAGGAAAAGTTTTCTTGAAATTTCTATGGGTTTTCTTGGTCCTCGCCTACTGTCGTGGGTTTTTTTCTTGGAATATTCGACTCCGACTCCCGTCGCATTATGATTAATTGGGGACCTCCGTTTCTGGTTGAAAATGAACTGTCAGAAAGGCAAAAACCACTAGACTTTAAGGCCATTCCATCTGTCGACTTGGGTAAACAAACCTTAGTCCGAGGTAAGTCAACCCTTGGCATAATCAAATGCAAACAAAACGTGCAAAATTTGGCAATTGCGAATTTGGGGAATTTGTTGCTGCCTCTGCAGGTTTTCTCCTGGGACTCTTCGTAGCTCGTAACTCGGAGCTGGAAGCTCGAATATCACACGCAATCTCGTCGAGGCGTGGAATGGGATGGATGCATTTTGCATCTGCATCCATGGATGTGAGATCCGTGTGTCCGTGCTGATGACGTGCCAACTCGTGTCAGGAAAAACTGAAAAACTGCTAACTGCAGCACGTGTTTGCTTTTCTTTCGGAAGCTGCACTGGGCAGAGGGCAGCTCAGGATGTGGGACTTGCGCCGGAGTGGAAAATCGTTGGTAAATATTAATGAAATAAATCCAAATTCTGTGAAGTTTCCTCCAAACGCGCACACCGGAGCTCGTTTGCCATGCTCCAAACAGAATGATTAGGTAAACCAGAAGCCAACACAACTTATTCTGTGTGTTTTTTCGCCAAGTAAATATTGCCTTTTACCTACGTTTTTCTGCCAGTGAAAATGTAGTCTTTTACAAGTGTCACAGGAAAGAGTATACCTGAAAGTCATAAATAAATATTGGAAGTACAGCAAAGAAATTGCCCATATATTATTTAATAAATTTGTTAGACCAACCGAAAGGTACACAAGTTCTTAAAATTAATTTTAAATTCTTTAATTAACGACAATATGGAGCTCTTTATGATTGGTATACTATGTAATTCTTAATAAAAATACTTAATATTTTATTCATCGACTTATTTAACTTTAAACTTAAATTTCCTAACCGGAAAATTCACCCACTTTCCACTCTAACTCACCAGGTTAGCACGTGTCGCTGATTACCCGCAAAGGGCAAGGAAATTGGCTGTCGAGCTGCGGACATAAAAAATATTACACAAATCAAGGAGAACAAAAACACATACAAGCCGAAGCAGTGGCGGCCAATGTAAGGATCCCAATGTAAGTCCAAGGCGAAGAAGGCCACCTGACCGATGTCCAAACATTTGCACACTCACTTGACTTGGGACATCGGTCCTGGCCACCTTTTTTCCAGTCAATTGCCTCTTGAAAGGCGGCTTCCCGACTCATTATTTTTTTATAAGAGTTTGTGGGCGGCGACTCGACATCGGCATCGGCAACGGGCACAAATGTCAAGTGGGAATTGCAGGCGAGGCAAAGGCAAGGCGAAGCCTGAAAAATGGCCAGGCTTTTGCACTGATTGCCCACTGGTTGAAGGACATTTCATTGGTAGACACCGGTTTTGCCATGCTTTCAACCATATAAATGCCGGTTAAAACTCTGGGGAATTTTCAGTCTGCGTGCAATGGCCTGCATGCGAAATTGTTTCGGAGATAACTCGATTCGAAAGTATTTAAGCTATTTCGAAGAGAAATTATCCGGTCACTTTTGATATCCACTTTTGAGGAAATTAAATCGATGTCACTTTTATCTTATCCGACACTAAAATATAATTATTTTTGCATCATTGATTAAGCAAAGCTAATTTTAAAGGTGCTCTTAAATAGGAGATAAATCAGTTTCTCTATAAAATATTCCCCTGCACAAATTTCTTAATTGATGGCAGCCTGAATATATATTATATATATATTTCCTGTAGTTATCCTACATTGATCATAACTCAAAAATATTTGTCTTTTCTCCCTTATAAATTAACTGCAGGGACATCCTAGGGCGTAAGACCGATATCTCCTCTGCTTTCTTTTTGAGTGAATATTATTTGTGAGTCCTTTATGACTTAAGCCTTGCCCTGTCCGTTCCTTCCAATTAATCTCTGTCAGCGGCGTGCGCTCCAAAATTTAATTGATAAAACCTTGGTCTGAAGCTCGATTTTTCCACCACTCGCACCCTAGAAAAAAGGAAGAGGCAGCTCTGCCAGCCACAGGATATCCATGCATCATGCCGGCCCTTGACTTACGGCCTGCAGATGAAGTATACGCACCGAGGTCCGAGGCTCAGGAAGCAGCGAAAATGAAGCTCAATTAAAATGTTGGTCTTCCGTAAATGCTTTAAGGAGCAGAATTATTATGGAGGGCTCACCACGGGTAGGCTTAATTTACATAATCCGGTTTATTTATTTAGACTTTCCAATTAGCTTCGAATAATTTCTAAGAGGTCAAAGGTCGGGCCAACACCTGCTGTGGCTGTGGATTTCCAGGCTTTGATTCAGGCCAAAAGCATTTAAATTGTAAATCGCTGCGCAATTACAAACATGCGCCAATCCCCCTTCAAAGCAGCAAAAAATAATGGAGGAAAAAAAAGAAACACCCGCAACACCAAGATAGGAAAGGCGTGGAATTTCCTGTTCTATTTGCGATTCCGACGTGACTGGGAAAATGTACAGGGAAAACGGGGTGGACAGACCCAGAGCCAGACCGAGTGCTCCAATTTTCACAGGATTTAGTAGGGGGGAAAGGAAAGAGCAGCCCCAAGCTGCTGTCAAATCGACGCAGGGCATTAAACAAATACAAAAATTGTACCTTACCTCCCTTGTTTAACTAACTGTGCAAATGATGGCAACTGTTATGGAATCTCAATTAGAAAGTGTCGCTGCAACACCCGCAGGATATCTTAAAGCGAAAGCATTTCACATTCAATTAAACTTCAAGCTGAACAGGAAAAGTGGAAAAGTGTTGTTATTCACCCACGAACTGCGAGGTTATCCTTGCAATTTTATTTGCCGCTTTGTTTTCATTGCTCGTCAACTTATGCAAATTGTGGAGTATGCTCTAGATCTATTTATGCAAATATATGATTCAAGAGCACTCCAATGATACAGCATTTAACCGGCAAGAGAACTGAACAAAGAGGTGCAAAGGGGATGGCAAATTCTATCCTAAAACTTTAAGCAGAAAATTCCACACAAATTGTTTTTCTCGGAGAATATAAAAGTTATTTTCCCTAGGGACAACCGAAGCAGAAGTAATTGAATTTGTTTTGATCTTAAAGCACAGACAGCAAACTTAATTCGCCAATTATTTGATTTATTTTCTCTATTATTTACCATTCTCACTGCGTTTTGTTTATTTGAATTTTAATCCCTCCTTGGCATTTAGCCAGCAGAAAATGAGACAAAAAGTGATTTCCACAAGCTAGAAATAACCAAACTTAATTGAAACTGAACACTTCAAGCTGAAAGCTTCACAAATAAATATTTTTAGACCGGACAAGTGAAATGGAAACAATTGAATGAATAATTTGTTTTGATTTTAGTTACAGTAGTTCCCAGAAAAAGCGATTTGACATTATATTTTCCTCCGTTGCCCCTTTTTTAGCCCAAGTAATTTTAAACCTGCTGTGGCTTTTCCTATTCCTTCGGCTTAACCTGCGTATCAAGTTCATTTTTCGACCTAAATAGACACATTCGAAACCCTCGTTCACTCCCACTCCCTTCTAGTCGGAATCCACCCTGTTTGTTGCGTTGGCATTTCTCAATTTCATAAACAAATATATACAATTTAGTCTTCATTAACAAGCTCCAAAAATATGTACTACACATCAAAGAAATCAAAGAATCCCGGATTTTTGTTGTGTTTTATTTTTGAGCTTCTCGCTTACGTTCTTGTATTTTGCATTTAAATGTTGACATCCTTGACGTCAATAGCAGTTTTCTTTTTTTTGTTATTATTTTCTAGGTTTTTTTTTCCTTTGTTGGAGAGAAGAAGACACTTGACGGTCTGGAAGACAGAAATATTTGCTGCTATTCCAGTGAGCCAAAAATATAAAGCGTTCTCGGTTGGCATGTCCTGCCGAAATCTGAAACCATCTCGTTGTATATTTTTAGTTCTTGTCCGGATTATTTTTTATTCCCAGCCACAATCTGATTGTGGCCCAGTGCTGTCTTAGCCCAAAGAATAGTTTCAGTGTCAGTGTCAACTGGTCTGCTAATTAAAATGAAAACTTTCAGCTGAAGTTTTGCCATGTGAAAAGTGCCGGCCTTGCTGGACAACTGAAGCCTTAATTAACTGTCGATTAGGGGCCTTATGGCCAGTGACTCGGTCCAGCACCACTAGATTTAGGCCAAGTTTGCTGTTTCTGGCCACTAAAAGTTGGCCAAACTGCCCCATTCTCTCCCCCTATTCTTCGGTTGTGTTTCAGTGGTCATTTATCTTCGGTTTGTTTTCGCTTTTCGGATAGAAAGCCAGCAAGAAAAAGGGCTCATTTGGGCTCATTCAGCTAGACATTGACCAGTCCATTTGGCCACGCCAATTTATCTGAGTTTGGACCATCGATCTGGCCGTTACATTTGAAGTGTTATGGCCAGGACATCAGCACGTAACATGGGTTTATACACGCAGAAAAACAATCATTGACTGAAAACTTTTAAATAAAATTAAGAATCCTAAAGAAACGCATAACCTGATATGATTTTTATTTAAATACTAAAGATTTTTAGTACTTATGGGATGTGACAGGAAAATAAATATTTATTAAGAC
>JAEIIF010023499.1:0-14630 GCA_018874455.1 Drosophila trapezifrons | reverse complement strand
AAAAACACATATAGTTGTCTCTTTCAAGGTTCTAATGAAGCCTCTAATTAATGAAAGCTTATGGCCTGTGTCATGAGGACTTAACCAATCGCACTGAAATTTTTAAAACGGATGGGCTTAAGACTTTTTAGTATATATATTAACTTTCCTTAAAAATCCCTTCCACTATGGTTTTTTGACCAGTGCTTGCCCAACTGGCTCTGCATTAGTTTCCGAGAGCGACTTTCACGTGGTTAGTTTGCTGCCGCAGACAAAACTATGCACATTTAACGCTAAACGGAGGCTGTCTGCCACTGCTCCTTTCCGCCTCCTCCGCCGACTCTGGCCGTGCAACCGCCTTTCGTAAATCAGTTTTGGGCCAAAGCTTTGAAATTTATTTAAATGCCCGAAAGCTCGTAATAAAGGAGACGTAGATTTATGCGGCCTTGTGCCATATGCCATCTGCCAAGTGCCGACTGCCGACTGCCGTCTGCCGAGTGCCAAGCTGAAGCTGAGACCCCAAGTAGGCAAAACATTTCTGGACCAGGCCTAAAACCCATGTGTGTCTGGCACTGATTGCCACAAAACGCACACAGACACACATGCACATAGTGTGCATTTTCATTTGCACTCTGGAAAAGCGGGAAAGCGGGAATGCGGGGCCCACTCCCCACGCACTTAGCCAAATTGCAGTCGGGGCTTGGCTTGGCAAAAATGTCTTCGCGCAGTCGCCATCGCAAAAGCGTTAAAACCGCATTTGCAAACTAACACCCAAGCCCAGACACATATGCAGCATTTTCCTCTTTCCCTGCACCATTTTCCCTCCTCCCCCATAGAATTTTCCCCCGACTCGTACTGCTTTTTGTGCGTTTTTAAAATGTAAATCCTGTAAATTTTATGCACATTGTGCAGGGAAGGACCGACGGACCGGCGGAGCTGCCTGGCCATGGCTTATATAAAATTTTGTAAAATTGCATTTACACCACAAACACATTTGCATTTGAAATGCGCCTCCCTTATCCTTCTTCTCGTTGTTGCTGTTGTTTCTGGCTGTTGTTGGTATTACAAGTACAAGAGTCCCGATTTCAGGATACAACAGCGGACAGCGGAAATGTCCAGGGCCCACAGGGAGCACAGTGGGTGCTTAAACTCTAGAGAAACTAGGGATATATTATTAAATAAATATTATAAATAGTAAGAAAATATCTTGTACAATTCTATATAGTTTTGCATAAGCTTAAATATATGTAGAAGCTAATAGAAAATAGTAATAATTAAGAGGATCAAGGAAAATAATTATAAATAATTTTCCTTATTAATAGTATGATGTTTTCGAGTCTTCATTTATTAAAGTTTTAGGCACCAAACCCTAAAAAGGCTTCCCCTTCCTTATGTCAATATTTTGCATAAAATACAAACACTTCTTCAACTTTAGATACAACTTTTCCCACTTTTAATTTGGAAAATGGGCAAATGAAAACTTTTTTCTCGAGCCAAGTGTATCTTTGCTTCCCAAATGTTTACACTTTCTGAGTTTTAAAGTACAACATGCATTTAGCAAATAAAATACGTTTTACAAATGCGAGTCCACCGTCCAGCTGCAGGAGGAGTTTCTGGCATTTGTTTAGTCTGATGCAGTGCCTGGAAATCCTGTTTGGCAAATATCCTTGGCGCACAACATGTCAGGACCGATCCGCATCTGGCCAAAGTCTTGGCCGGACTTTAAAACGAGGCATTAATTGAATCAGAATGTTCGTTTGTGGGCAGAATTATATTGCCTTTGCCGCTTTTGATGTAGCGGGAAAAGGAGACAAAATCCCATCCTTTGACACTCCGCCAATTGCAAAGGCTCAGCCAAGGCTGAAACGCCAAAAGGAAACGAGCTTAGCAACCGAGAAGGACTAAGAGAACAGTGATTACAGCTTAGGACGCAATTTAATTATAAATAGCGCCAATTAATCAGGGCTTTCTGCCTTGAGCCCCTCCGGCCGAGGCGCCCCCAATGACAATGGCAACCTGGCACGGCCATTGTCCACACCTATACCCGTCCCATTTCCTCGGGGCAGTTATCCTGATTTGCAGCCATTGTGAGGCGGCCACGCCCAGCGTTTTGCATAACTTAAGCTCTCTGCCAACGGGTTGTTCTCCTTCTTCGTCCTGTTTCTTGTCCTGCACTTCTCCCTCTCGGTTCCTTGTAGTTCCTGCGTTAATTTGATTTAAGCATTTAAGGCATGCGGTCGCCGTCCTCCTCGCCCAGCGAGCGGCTTCTTCCGGCAGCTGTCATCGCGTCAGGGTCAGAGATTTTCATACTTTTTTGGGAGTGCCACTTTAAGGCTTTCGCGGGCAACGCATTTGCAGGACTTGGCCAAGAGCTATGGCCTTCAGAAGTCCTTAACGAGGGCGAAAATAGAATCCTAGCTCAAGCTGTCAAAAAATTGCAGAAATTCTTAAAGTAAAATGGAAAGGCACTGGGAGCTTATTTTCAAATATTTCATAAGCTAAGCAACTTCTCTTTACCAAAAAAAACTGAATGTACTTCCAATTACTTATTATTATTATTATTATTATTATCAGAACATGTTAAATATTTACAAATAAATTAAAGTCCCTACAACTCTCAATAAATATTCATAATTCCCTTGCAATTGATTCTCCTTCGGCTTTACGTGTACTTGCCATTTTTCCCGGAGTGTCGGCACCTCCTTGTTATGCATTTAACCCGGAATATACCAGACATATACCCTGAATAAAAAACTCAGAAACCGCTGTCAACTCTTTCCAAAAAGAGCAACTGCAAAAAAGGCAAACATTGCGGGAGCAAGGAAACATCAAACGACCTTCGCACATATTTCATCTACCAAAATTGTGACAGCAACGGCGGCGGGTTGCCTGTGAGGGGGATTTCCGACCGCCAATATTATGCGGAAACTTTCTCGTATTTTTTGTTTCGCTTTTGGGGCTGCGCCTATGCGGTTACCACCTTGCGTCGCGTAAAACGCATAAATTTTATTCAATTTCTGTCATTTCACGAAATGTATAAACACATCACGCTGCGTTGCCGCGCCCCCATGCCCCCTCCGTCCACCGGCAACCACACACACCGCACACCTGAGCCGAGCATCGAACCAAAACCAGACTCGAACCTCGAAAACCAAACCAGACCAGAGACCAGGCCAAACCAAACCGAACCAGAAGAGAACAGCGAACAGGACGCGCCCAGCCTGCATTGTACATTTGCGGTTCTGTGGGATTTTTCGGGGCCCTGCCCCACAGACGGGGTCAAAATAACAGCTAATAAAAATTAGTTCAAAGAGTTGGGGGTTTGGAATCTATTAAAAAAGGTGTCTAAAAGTATGCTATTCTATTTTTCAGGCGTAAATGCTTAGTAAGTTTCTAATTTTGTAAGGTCTACACTGAATACTCTTAAAGCTAAGATAAATTATTTTAAAGTATTATTCTCCTTATTTAATTTAAATTTTTAGCTTATAAAAATTAGTTCACAGAATTTAAGGTTTCAAATCAATAAAATAGGTGCCTAAAAGTATTCAATACTACTTTTTTTTGCTCGTAAATTGCTTCTAATTTAAGCTTTTTGATTTTGTTTGATTAAAATCCCACAGGTAATTCTCTTACAATCCATAAAAACCAATTTTAAGTATTCTCTTCGGCAAAATAAATTAGCAAAGACAAGAAATAAGCTGTTCTCCTTTTAAAGAAAACCCCCCTAAGCCCCATTTAAAGTGGCTTAGGCTCTGGGACCTCAAAAAATAATTCACAGAAACGTTTAAACATTTTTAAAGGCCTTGGGAACAAAGGCATCTGGACTCCTCTCTCTGAGTGTTATTTTTATGACTCTCACTGTACTTACATGCACGTACATACAGATATGTGAGCATTTAACCTGAGCGGCGTTACGTATACGCCGCGTGTGCCGCATGGCCAGAAAGCACGCGCCCCAAAAATATTATTTTCATTTTTCTGCCACTCGAGCAGCGGAAAAGTATTTTGCGCTTAAAGAAGCGCCCAGGAAACGACGAGCGGATGTGGCCCAAGGAATGCAAATAAAGCAAGGACTAAAAAAACACACACACACACAGGGAAAGCTGGGAGAAACAGAGAGAGAGAGAGAGCGTCTTGAGCCGGGGCACAAAGGCATAAGATGCTCGCTCGCTGCCTGTCGAAGCCACAGGAAAAAAGGATGAGGGGAGGAAAGACCAGAGCCAGAGGCAGGAAGCCGGGGCTAAGTAAATTTTCAAAACATTTTGCTCGTCGTTGCGCTTTTGTCGCATTAGCGTACGTGATAACGTCATGGAACAACGGCCCCAACAATGGCGGAGCAGAAAAACACAGCGGCAGCAGCAGCAGCTAAGCTAACCCATACGTATGCTAAGATCCGGATCCAAAACATAGTCGTAAGTTACATATACAGGAGGAGAAAAAATATTTAAAAATTAAAATAATAGTAAGAACTTATATAGAAGCTTGTGACTAATGATACGAATTTTTTTCAGATTGATATTGTATGAAACTATCAATAATTCCATTATCCATATTTATAATTCGTGTCTTAACTCATAAATTGTTTAATGTGTATTTTCTTAGGAAATAAACAATGTTGATTCCCTATTTAAATATTAATTGAAGCCTTTATTATTTAAAAATATTATATACAAACCAGTTTGTCATATTTAAGCCCAATCTTCCCATTATAAACACTATTTGTTTCAAGACAAAATATTACCTTGAGATATTAAATATTTTATAGATATTCCCACAAAGATTTTCCCCCTGTGCCGCCTATTTTTGCATCTGCTTATTTTGCAGACTCTGCTCTATTTTTCTTCCCAGCCTCCCGCCTCGCTCCGGGCGTATTGAATTTATTTTTGCAGTCGCTGAGAAACGCCTTCGTAAATGCGAAGAAAGAGAAAAAACACACACAGTGAGGAGTCGAGAAATCCCGATATTATCGACACAAACATAAACTTCGGCTTGAGCAAAAGTTTTAAAGTTCGGTGGGGAAAAAGAAAATAAATATTTTTCGATTGCTGCGAGTGAAGCTAAAGCGCTGCACAAATTTCAGCGGAAATTCAGTGAAATTTCACCATAATTGATGGCTTTGGTTAAGCTGAAAACCCATCGATGCCCCACTTTGAGCCACTTGACTGAAGCATTAGAAGAAAGTTTCCACAGCAGAGCAAGGATGGCTATATATATAGTGCTTCGGGTGGTGTACAGTCGACGTTCCGCCACAAATCAATGTAAATGGCATGCATACATTACTCATACGCAGCGTGGGACTGTGCGGGGAAGGATTTAGCGAAACTTGCAGCTAATGATGCTTCAATGGCTGCTTCTTATGAGTTGCAAAACGTTGAATGAATGGGCGCCATTGCATCGAAGGCGAGTGTGTGTGTGTGTGTGCTGAGGAAGGATCCCCAGGACCTTCAAGTGCAGTGGAGGAGTCGAAAGAGCGGTGCTGGGTGAGGATGATGACGACATTGCTGATAATGATGCATGCGGCAAATCAATTTTGTTGTATTATGCCAAAAGTGTGCACAAGTGCAGTGGCAATAGCGGGGAGGAAAATGGTTGGGAAAATGGAGAAAAACTGGGTGGGGAAAAGCCACCAACATTAGCACTAAAGTTCCACCCAGACGCTCAGCTTTTATGTTGTGCCCTCTGCTACTCTTCGTTTTTTTTTTCTGCATTTTGTTTGGTTTGCTGGCGGGCTTTCCTTTTTATTTTTATTTTCATTTTTCCTGGTTGTCACGCCCCCGCCGCTGCCATGCCATTTTTGTGTCGTAATACTTTAGGGGCATGTGGCATTCGGCTACATCCCTGAAGTCCTTAAGCGACGCCTCCCTTCAAGGAGCTAGCTGCTGCTCCATTGGAGATGTAACAAATGTTGCACTATAGTTTTTCCTCTCTGCCAGAGAATTAGTTACTCTGGCTTAGGGCATAAAAGAAATATGTAGAGGGAATTTTTATTGATTCCTGAGCCCTGGCAAACAATAAATAACATTCCTTGCGCGTTTATAAATTATGGGAATTTAATTATTAGTAATTAGCTTGAATAATGAAGCTATAAATCTGGCATACAAATATTTATTTCATGGAAATTAGGAATTAAAAAGCATTTCTGTGGGTCTTGCATATTTTTAGAATCAACTAAAAGGTTTTCCGACTTAATATATCGCTTAAATAATAATGCAAATATTCGAATATTATCGATAATTTATTAGCCTAAATAACAATGCCAAAACTCTATAAAAACTCTATAATATGCGGTTAGTTGATTTAATAACGAATGTAACTACATTTTATCTTTCCAGAAAATATATTTTTACTCAAAAAAATACCCTTAATTGCCTCAAATTCGTAGAGAAAGTAAAAATAACACTCTTGTTGTTTACGCATGGCAATTATTCCGTTAGTAATTTCCACAATTAATATTGCACCGTCGCCGTGTCAAACACAAACAATTTCCTTCACTAACCAAACAATTCAATCGTAATTAAATCAAGTTATCAGCCACAAATTTCATATTAAAAATGTTGTTATTTCTGCAAAAAGGAAAACAAACGCAGAATTTATATTGACAAAACAAGAAGTGAAAAAAGTGCAAAAAACAAATTGATTAACCTTTCGCAAAAACACACAGAAAATGAAAAATTAAATTTTTATCTCGAAATGATGCTGTAAATTGAAAATTGAATTGAATGTCGTTTTGCTTTTGAGTTTCATGACCCTAAAACGATTTTATAATCGAAAATCAAACACAACAGGAAAGTGAGAGAAGAGCTGGTTGGTTGGTTCTTCTCTTTGGTCTTTTTTTTTTTTTGTGCCAAACTGTTACAACATTTTCATTTTAATCTTATTAAAATGTTACAGGCTCCCTCGCCACTCCATCACTCGCTCGCTTGCTTTTTCTGGGCACAATTTGGTATTGAAATAAGTTTTTAAATTAATTTTTTGTTAGCTAAAGTTGGCCGAACTGAGCTGAATTGGACGCCGTCGAGGCTTCCTCGCCTTTCTGGCCAAGGGATGGCAGCAAGGAAATGGGCGTGTGAATGGACCAATTGTGTTCCATATTGATTGAATCGAGGGGACAGGCCAGCGGCCTCTGTGTGTGTATAAACACCAATTGTTAGCTATTTGTTGCTGCAAAATTGAAAAACTTTGCCCAGCCTGCCTGCTGCCTTCATGCCTGGTCTCCTTCTGCCGCTGATTGACAGAAACGTTACAAAACGCGACAAGGAAAAAAAATATATGCAATTAAAATATAATTGTTGCCCGGGACTCGATTTAACAGGCTTCTCTGGAAATAAAAGCGAATGAAGTATCTTACGGAAATTCCCAATGCCACAATTGCGTGTTTATTTATGAAAAAAAAACACGCCCGTAATGCGCCCCCAGTGCAACGCCATAATACCCCGAAAATTTGTGAGGGAAAACCCTGCCATTTTTACCCTATTTTCCCCTTTTTTCTCCCGCTTTTCCCACAGCTCCCCTACAGCTTGTCTGTTTGAATTCCGTGTGCATTTCATTTGCCACATTGTTGAAGCGCTTTTAACTGAGAAGTTTCAGCACCAGCAACTCCCAACAACTTTTCTCTTTTATTTCTTTTTTTTTTTCTGGCGCATAAATCACATAAACAACGTTCTCTGATTTTTCGCATATGATATTTGTGATTTCCGTAGCTGTAGATGGATAACCAATGCAGTTTGTTTTTCCGGGAAATAAAGGCAAATACTAAATAAATCAAAAAAGGGGAAGTTGTAGTAAAAACAAGTCAAGCTAAACACTAATAGAGATCCAAGTTTGAAGTCAAACTGGGGATGGCTTTAATATAAGAATATTTTATGGTTATTGAATGATTTATTTAGAGCAAGTAACTATAATTTAATGGTATAATCAGGGATTGGGAAGATCTTAATTTAAATAAATTTAATTTTACTATTTTCTATTAATTTAAATAGATATTTTATAAAATCTTTAGATAATTGATAATTCAAAGGAAGAAACATATCAAATTAATAAATAAATCCTTAAAATATATATATCCATAAATTGTACAGCCCAAGCTCGAAGCCAAAGCCATAGCCCGTTACTCCATCCGGTGATGAGCAATAAAAATCAGAATACAATGCAGACTGAGACTGAACTGAGTTATTACATTGCTGTTTTTTGGCCATGATTTGTTATGATTTCTGATCCTGAGCGGTTTGATTGCGCGACTCGCGACTGGCAACAATGCAATGCGTTTTATGCTGCCATTAAAATATCCTCCTCCGACTGCATCTCTTGGATTTTCCTCGAGCAAAGTAATTTAGAGTCCTCGACATGTCAGCTCTACACCCCCTCCTTACACACACACCAGCTAGTTTCATGTAATCCTGGAGCTCATTGCTTATATCTCTCTGGCCATTTGCCATTTTTATTTCACTTGCCACACTTTTGCCTCGGCTACATTTTTCAATTTACTTGGGGACAAGCCGGAGACTCCCAGGATCTAGAACCCCCAAAAAAAGCGGAAAAAAGAACCCGAAAAAACCCAGGCAGCCGGCAAAACTTCGGAGCTCGCTTCGACGTAAAT
Organism: Drosophila trapezifrons; assembly: GCA_018874455.1. Classification (NCBI taxonomy): domain Eukaryota; kingdom Metazoa; phylum Arthropoda; class Insecta; order Diptera; family Drosophilidae; genus Drosophila; species Drosophila trapezifrons. Next base: position 6,055 of record JAEIIF010023499.1, on the reverse strand, counting down.
TTACACATTTTTCTGCCACATTAAGCGGCCCAAGAAGCCGAATTGGGTTGAGTTGGGTCGTGTATTCCCCAAAGTGCAATAAACATGCGCTCTACAGTCGCACACATTCGCATATGGACACTTTCCATGGCCTACTTAAATTGCGAAAAAGAGCAAATAGCTGGCCTGAATTTAAGCTGCAAGATGTTCTCGTAAGCCACCTGAGCATTCCTTGAAATATAGACATATTGATCGCATATTATATCTATTGAATGCTTCTATATTTTCTACAAAAGGAGAAGTTTTACATTAATTAAATTTAAATTGCTTAATCCTATGAATATTTATATTTGTAAATGCTATATTTATTTATGAAATGACAAGAAATCACTGAAAAAGAGAAATACATTATTTAAGATTTTTTCTAAGTATTTTTCACATAATAAATGCTTTTAATTTACATATTTTCTAGCCTAAATATTATTTCAGTTATTCCTTTTTATTTACCAAAGCTCAACCTATTATTTTTTAAAGAACCTTTTAGAGTAAAGTGCATATTGCTTTTAAGATGAATTTAATATTATTTAAAGAAAAGAAACTATCTCTGAAAGCTTCAAACTTTAAAAGGAAATGGAATTGAAATATCCTGGCCTCAATCTGCTAGCGAAAGTTTTTCTATTTGTCCAAGCTTCTCCCCATATATATATAAGTTTATAAATATATATATAAAGCCTTGGTCTTGTTAAACACTCGACGGTTAAGGGCTGCACAAATATTTATTGTGTCATTGATTTTGCCGCAAAGCCGTCGTCGACGGCTCGAGCTCATTCGATTTTCTTTCGGGGACCGTCGTGGCCTTTCCATTTTCCCTTTTCCCTTTGCCGTATTTATCCAGGGAGGGCACTGCAGCTGGAAAAGTGGCGGGGCAAATATTAAATATCAGGCAGGAGGAGGAGGCGGCTACAAAAAAGGGAAAAGTCAAAAGGACTTTGCCAGCTGATTGGATGTGCAATTTAATTTCACACAAAAACGCTATTAAATTGCAAACAAAGCGCACTCTAATGGGGATTAGTTGGGGAATATTTATTAGGGCATTAAAAAAATATGCAGACTTGATCTTTTAAATTATGGGCTTTGATATTTTCGGGAAACATATATTGCTGAACTGATTTCTTTGGGAATTTATTGCCTTTACACAGATTTAATTAAAGAAGATTAATTAATGCAGGGCTGTAAATGCATAAATACCAATTAAATATATTAAAAAACTAATTAAAACAAATTGCTGACTTGATTAAGTTGCATTTTTTACGCACTTGCACCAAATAATTTGATTTAATTTGGCTCTTAACTCGTTAATTAATTAAAATTTGCATTCTTTGCTCTTCTCTCTTTGCAGGTAAGTCAGACGCGTGATGCAATTTATGTCTGTGTGTGCACCGGGGTGTGCGTCAATATGTGCGTACATAGCGGCCAATAATTTGCGTATGACTTGTCAGTGGTTTAATTAAAATGAACTGCCGCATAAAGTATAAAGTGTGTGTGTGCACAGACGTGGACGTGTGCGGGCCAATGGTGTGTAAATAAAACTAATCCCGAGTTGAGCGACCGCATAAATCAGCCGCAGATCGAATGCGAAAAACAGCGATCCAGTCAGGCGAGTGTAATTATAAATCATCGGGTGCTCAGCCGCACACGAATGCAATATAAAGCGAGGTAGCTGCAGGCCTAATTGGCTTTCGCTGCGAGTGAGAATATCCACACACAATATGCATCAATAATTCATAAAATTAAATAGCTTCCTTCGCGCGGAGGTGGTGAGTGGAGTGCGGGTGCTTGATAGACTCAACTCTTCTGACAGGTTCATATCATGTCACTCATCCGGCCCCCCATTCTGCACCTGTCACATAAAAACCAGACACATATTTATACACAGACACACAGGACACAGGCACAAGCACACGCACACACGGCAGCTCGTCAGGGGCTGACAACATAATAATAATAAATTAAAATATTAGCGCTTAATTAAAATTATCAATTCCCTCAAACCCAGATGCGATTTGTCACCGAGTTTGAAGGTCCCATCAGCGGCATTTCCCTCTCTATGCGGGAACTCCTTCCATTTCAGTGGCTCACTCACTTATTCACTGTGAAAAATACTATTAAGATGGGGAAAATGCCTAAGAATTACCTCGAAATGGTTTGGGACTCTTCAGAACTATTTATAAACGTAAAATCTCCTAAAAAGGTGCCTAAAAGTATGCTAAACAAATTTGTACATCGGATTTCGGGATGGAAACATTTTGTTGCACACTTTTAAGCTTATATTTTAATCGTTTCAAAGCAATTAAAATTAATAAAAAGTTTATAATAATATAAAACAATTTGAATTAAATAGTTTGTAAAGAAAAAATATTTTATTTTCACTTACACAAATTATTTAATGCATAAAAAGCCTAATCACCTTAAAATTAAAGGCAAGTATCCCCAGAGTTATATTTCACCAGCCCAGTATAAATTTATTTTTCCAAAATAAGCGCAATTGGAAACTTTATTTAATCAAAAACTCTATTTTTCGCTCACTGTATGCACACACACTCATATAACACACTCACTACCTCTTCTGGCAAACATTTTCGTGTTTTTGCGGCGCGGCTTAAAAATAATACATATTTTTCAACTAAATCCATATTTATTTAATGGCATTTGGGGGCTTCAAACAATGCAATTAATTAAGTGCGGGGCTTTATTGTTTATTTAACGCTTCGGCTTCGCGGCTAGCCCCACGGCCTTGTCTCATATGGGATTTTGCCTCAATCATGACAGCTGGTTTTTAGCCATGGCATAATATTTAAACAATTCCATTTTTGACCCCGTGAAAAATGGCATTTTATTAAATATGAAAGTGAGAAGCAAGCCATAAAATTATTTATGAGTTGAGATTTTAAGAAGCATCAGTTATAGGAACCGAAAATAAATATTTAAGAGAGGTTTGTGCATTAAAAAAAATATATTTTCAGTAAGCAATGAGTTGTGGAAATATATTTAATAAAGGGAACACTCTTAATAATATGAGAACTTGATTGGGAAAAATATTTAAGACTAAGGATTGAGCTTTCTGAGATAAGAACAGAATTAATATCATTAGATTTAAATCCCAAACAAATATGTATTATTATAACAAATTTGAAGATTTATTTTATATTCTAATTTGATAAAATCTATTTAGGAGTCGCCATTTCGTTAGATTTATTACCCAAGTGCATAAGAGAATGAAACGAACTTCCCTGGACATTTGCCAGCTCATTTTTCACCTTAGTTAACTGACTGCAAACAGGATTCGATTGCAGTGAGCAGTGAGCAGGGCGCAGTGTGTGTCCTGGCATATCCGTACGTGAATATAAATCAATCAAGCTCCGTTCAGTTTGGATATCCCCTCGCCCCTTGCATCCCCTACACTAATCACAGTCCAGGGGGAAGTCCCGGTTGACGTTGTAATGAGTGCCGAGGATCGATTTCCGTTGGCAATAACTCAACTTCAACGAAATCCAATCTAAGGTGGAAAGTTATACACATACCTCGTACCTATCCTCCCTCCCGAACAAGTGTTTACAGTTATTAATCTGATTATATTTAACTCGCAGGAAGCGGAGGAGTGGCAGCAGAAAGGAGTTATCTGCAAATACAGAATTTTCCAACGCTATCTGTGAGGTGGATTTTCCCCCGCCAACTGCCGCACATTTCACTCGAAACTTTTCAAGTGCCCATATAAGTAATGACATATCAGTCTGACGACGTCGCCTGTTCTTGGCTGATGTGATGCGAGTGGGTGGGAATCGCAGGGAATCGTATGCTGCCGAGTCCTGGAATGACTCCGGGGTCGAGGGCTCTGGCTCTGGCTCCGACTCTGGCTCTGAGAAGCCGGCTTCTTGTCAGTCGCTTTTGCCAATTGACAGCATGACAAGTGAGCAGCATGAGAATTCAACTCGTACATACGGAAATATATGTAAAGTTAAAACAACACAAAAAACAGAAGCTGTGGAAGCAGCAGCAGCAGCTCTCAGCCACTGAGAGCCAAAAAATGTTTGCTATAAAAAGTTTTCAGCTGCGACAACTTTTGCTTAACTTTTGCCAGCAAAATGTGCAACTCTCAGTCTGTTCAACACACATCTAAAAAATATAAATACATATATATATTCATACATGGGAAAAAAAGAGCGTTTTAAATTTGACATTTTTATCAGTCAATCTAAAAGAGAAAGGGTTCTAGTGACAGCAGTTGATCTTTGTTTTTTAAGGCAAAAAACTAAGGCTTTGAATGCTCTCACTTTTGCTTTGATATTTATTTATGTTTCAGAGCTAAAAAATAATAATCAAGTAATATTAATCCTTAAGAATTAAAGAAGAACCTTAATTTCATTAAAAATAATACAGAATACATCAATAGATTTTATTGTTTAATATCAAACCAGTTCAGCGACTTCTTAGCTTTCCCAAATCCATAAGTCTCTATAGATTTTCTCTCTCTGCTGTAATATATACACTCCTCTATTTTTGCATGTATAAAATTTGTGCTTTGTATTTCATTCCTGCGTGTGTCCTGCTCAATCTTGCCAGCAAGATTTAATTAATCAATTATAACGATAGCAAAAAACTTTTCTGTGCCAGTCCCAGCTGGGGACATGACACACACAGAGCCGGAAAAGGGAGGGAGCCCGGAAACCACAGATAAATTCAAATGTCACAAGCTCTTTAACAATTTAAAACCCTAAAAAAGAGAGGCTAGGAAGACAGCAACTATTATTTGCTGGCAAATTGATGCATTCCAGAGCGCACTCGCAATAAATATGCAAGCGACATTATTTATATCTGACAGCTGTGATTTCTTACGGTCTCTAATACACTTGGGCGGCATAAATCCAAATTAGAGACTAGGTTCTGTATATATATCAATTAACGGAGAGGTGGGAGAGATTGAGAGCTTTGCGGTCTTGGCCAGACAAACGCTTAAAGTGGCTCCAATTGCTGGCCATGTTTCTGGCCTTCTCTGTCTATAAAGCTTTTAGTTGATCAAACTCAAGCGGAAACCTCTTGACAATTAATTGAAAAATGGTTTCTTGTTGCCGAAAACCTCAAAACTATTGAGACCGCCCGCCCCTCTTGGTCTTTGCATAAAATATGCCAATATTCTCTCGGATCTACCGGGATCTCCCGGGGACCTCCTCCTCCTGGAGTCCCAAAACGACAGCGCATTCATCACCATTTGCTTAAAGTGACGCGTCAACACCCCGCCCAGTTACACTCGAGGAAAAGGGGGCTGGAAAAAAGCTGAAATGCGAACAGAAACACGCAAAGCCCAGTGCAACTTCAGTTCATCCGGAGTGGAGCATTTTTTAACACTCATACGCCCCTTTGGCCATGCACAGACACACACTCCCGATATATATACGCAGTCCCTCCCTCCTTTCTATGTATTTTGTCATATTCCCCCGCTGCAGCTGTGGGAATGCATTGTTGTTGTCCTTTAAGGTTCATCAAAGCTCCAACATTGTTTGGTCACAGTTGTTGGCCAACATCTCATCCCGTTTTCCCGTTTTCCCATCTTCCCAGCTCCATTTTCCCCCGCCTCTCGCCTCTCTCGTTCGTCATACTTCCGTTGCTGTCTTGTGAAATTTTTCCTGTGGGAGTTAAAATATGCACAAACTGATTCCCTTTTCGCCCCCCTTTGTCGTCTCCCAGCATGGCACGTTGTCCTCCTTTTTGCCCCTGACTTTTTCGCTTTGGCCCCGAGAAGTAACCATAACACTGGGCGAAAAGGGGTAGTGAAAATCGGACAATAATTGGGTATATATTGAGTTTTATTTTATTAAAAGTTGGGTAGTTTTCGGATAAAATAAATTAAGTGAAATATTTAATTCAAAGCCTACGCACGACAGAAGTGAAACTTCTAGTATTCCTCTCTCTCTTATCATTTTCTGAGAGGGAGGAAAGAAGAGGAGAGAGAGAACGTTCGTCAGCAAGCGGATACGGTGAGAGAGGGACAGTGAACGGTGAGCGGTGGTGAGGGTATCGC
>JAEIIF010023470.1:0-12500 GCA_018874455.1 Drosophila trapezifrons | reverse complement strand
TGCAGTGGAATCGGCTACATTCAATTTGTCAAATAATGTTGCAGTGGAATGGCGCTATTAAAAACAATTCATTGGTCAATTATTTCGATCGTTCCAATGGTATTTGAAGATTTGGTGGTCCGATTCCGCCCGTTTCCAATTACATATGAATTATCGATAATGAACATTCATATGTAATTCTACTATGTACATACACATATCCTAGCTTGCAGATTGACAAACAGATAATCTAAATACTCTACAATTTAAGAGAGAAAAACACTTACGCCTGCTGCGATTCATCCATATGATTAAGGTTTTTGCTATTTTCACGTGCCGTTATCAACAGTGAGCAGGATAACAAGAACGTGTCGTAGAGCTGTTGGTCACGATACGAGGTTGCAATTTTTCTATTTTTTGAAAAAGACAAGTGCACATCTATCTCCACAATAGAATTCATTTCGCATACCAATTGTGATAGGATTTGGACACCAATTGTGCAATGCTCGACAGAGCCCTAAAATCATACAGAAAGCGTAAAGAATTTTAGATTCGGTGTGTGTGATTACGCAAAGCCTATCGATCACACATACCTGTAAAAACTTCTTAACATCCTCCAGCAAGTTTTGGAAGACCATTTCTCCCTTATAGCTATCGAACCATCCGAATTTTGTTATTTTCGCTAAGAGCGTAACCAGAGCCTGAATAACAAAGTGCTGCAAGTTGGGTCTCGTGGCCAAATAGTTCAAGGCATAGCTTCGGATGTCGATTCGTTGTTCCAGACTCAGTCCTTGTATGAGCTTTGTGAGTGTGGATGCCGCCAGCAGCTGGGCATAGCTGGAATCGGCTCTGTCCAACAGCAGCTGACATTTGGGCAAGGCATCCTGGCTGGTCACAAATGTCCCGAGTGCCTTCTCAGCCTCGGCACGAATGCTCACATCCGTGGCTTCGTATAGTTGTTTGCAGAGTACCTCGAGTTGTTGTATATCCTAAAAACGCAATACAAAGCCAAGTCAATGTTTACATTCGGCACAAAGTAAATTTTGTAAAATATTTATACGCACCATAACGCTTCTATACAATGATGTAGTGTGTAGTGAGCAGGCAGAGTTTGAGTAGTAGAGTAATAGCAAATGGACTTAGTTTTCTAATGTTGCTTGGTTTACAAAATATGTATATTTCTTACTAACTCTACGCAGTGTGGAACGGTCACACCAAAAAGTGTGTTATTGTAAGGATGGGTTTAACAAAAACCATCAATCACGCAACTACTTAATTTTTAAATAGTTTTCATTAATATCAAAGTTAATAATGAAAACAAAACACCAAATTGTTCTTAAAACAAACGACAAGTGTGACCAAAACAATAGATTTCAAAAAGCCGAACAAACTGCATGCACTTGTTGAACCATTCAAGTAAAAAATTCAGCATTTTCAGGAACGGAAGCGATTCTTTTTGGCTAGGTGTTCAGTTTAGAAAAAGCAGCCATTTAAAATGTTTATGCTAAATATATTTCTCAAAACCCCAGAAATTTGTTTAATTTGTTCGTACTAATCGTATTTAGCAGCATAACGTGTTGTTCCCACGGAGACACATCTATCGATGACCGTCTATTGCTGAGGCGGCCGTGCCGATAACTTCCCTCTTTGTTCCCCGTATATTTTAGACGGTACTAGTCACTCACACAGTATTCTTGCGATTTTTTTTTCATTTAAGATTTTAAATAAAAATAGTCTAACGCCATCATCAATTAAAATTTACCAAAACTAAACAAACACAAAAAAAATATAAGCATTCGTAAAATGTTTTTTGTTGGAAGTCAGCTGATTTTAGATGGCATACGGTCAGTGGGTATCAAAGTTTCACGCCATGTATATTATAGGGAAATCATGTAAGCATGACAAGTAATGGCAATTCTCAGTAGAGCTAGAAAAACATCGATTTGAATCGATTTATAATCGATTTTTGCACATACAAAATCAGAACTTTTTTTCCAGATCTACTACTCATCCTATATGGCAATGTAACATTTATGAAAATTATCTATAATTATAACAAACACTTTTTATCCTGTAAGCAATTAAGGCATGAAGCAATAAAGCAGAGCTGCTCACACAGTGTACTCAAGGGTCCTACTTTACACACAGATAGCTCACAAAGATTGCCAAAGCTGTTCGAAATGGCAATGGGATGAAAGCCAAGACAACATATGTAACACTGCGCATGTCAGCTAGTCCCAGGCGGAACGGCGAGGTAGACTCCTCCGCGTCAGCCACTTCCCTGACTAGAAAATTCTTTCCATGAATTCCTGCTAACGAGATCTCTCTCCACCACTCCCAGAGCTTCTTCTTAGTTGATAATTCTATAGCCAGGTAGCTGGGATTTTCTCCAAATATTCTGAAAAAAGTTATCAGCGTCTCTTAGAATATAGAACAGGTCAGAATAATCATACGCCAGACCAAGTAAATATTTTAAGTATCTATATTTTGGGAAGGGAAAACAAACTGGTAACAAGTATAATTTATTTTTTATTTTTTATTTGTCTAGACTTTTTAGATTTAATTTTATTGGATTTTTTGTTCAGAAAGGCATGCTAAAATAATGACCGTGATCGGGGGCCACTCGCAACCTCTATAAAAACCTTGGGGGTCCGGAATTGAATGTCCCGGAATGTTGTTGTTGGGGATGGTGTGATGTTGGCGATGGCTGCCCCTGCCGCACAATTTCAAATGGCGAATTTGAACGTTGCAAAAAGTGATGATAGTTATTTTGTGGCAGTTGATGCTGGAAAATATACAAAAGAATATGTAATTAAAGTGGAAACTTTAACTATGATTTACAACTAACCTGTATATTTCGTAATGTCATAGCACTAGCGGCATTTCCGATTATATGTGGGCTTGGCCCATCGCCCAAATCTAATTGCAAACTCTCTGGCATGTCGTTACTACTGCCAACAGCACCACGTCCATGCCCATGCCCATGCCCATGTCCATGTCCATTGCTATTGCCGCCGCCGCCGCCGCGCACACTATTTCCGACGCCACCGCCGCCGATGCCACCGCCACCGCCTCCACCGCCGCTTGTCAAATGAAGCTGCCCCAATGAGGCTGTAGCCATCGCCACATCCGGCATCATTTCGGAAAGATGACTATTGCCCGTGTCCAGGCCACAAGCACCGCCGCCGCCCTCGGCGCCCATGCCCATATCCAGCCCCAGGCCATTTCCACCATGTGGAAATCGAAAGTCTCCCTCGGTAATTAAGGCTGGCAGGTCGTTGCGTTGATGGTGATGCACCGTCGACGACAGTCGCGCATAGCTGCACTGCAGAGCCGCTGGGCCCGAGGTGGATCCAAAGATACTGGCCACACCAATTAGGCCGTTCGAGTGGTGGCGTGGGAAGGTGAGATTGCGGCTATAGCACGGGTGGGCGGCAATGTCAGTGCCGCACGACGATATGGATGAGCCCATTGATGAGGAGGATAGAAAGGCGGCGGCGGGCGCAACAACGTTGGTGTGTCGCGGTATTGACCCCGTAGCCGCTGGCGATGGCGGCGGACTCTGATCTTCGTCCTCAAGCAGACAGTCCTCGGTCTGAGTGGTCGATGCCACAACACCGCCGCACGTCTCCTCAGCCGTATGCGATTCGCCACCACCTCGGCCCTCGTTGGCCTGGAGGAGTGAGTGCTCCAATAGGTCCGACACCTCGTCCGGCAGATTAAACTCTCGGACAACACGCAGCCGGATTTGCCGGTCGATTTCATGCTTCGACGACAGCGGCAGCAGCAATGCCCGCTGACACATTGGCGACTGGCGCAGCTTGTGTTCCCGCTTTCGCATCGCCAGCAAGGTTTGGTTGTCCGGTGGCGGTATAGCCGCTGCACCGCCTCCCCGCAGCATCATATCGAGGTGGCCATCACCGGTACTCCTACGACTTTCTGCCGCGCTGAGATCACTATTCACCTTTGACTTCATGTGCGACACCATATAGAGGGTGTCGGGGATATCGGGAGGATGTCGGGAGCGTCGCATTCGCATTAGCTCCACCTGATGGTGCGACGAGGTCATGCGATCTTGGAGAAGCGCCTTCACCTCCTCGAAATACGGCATAAAGAGACGCGGCCGAACGTACAATCCCTGATTCTTACCGCCACGAATCCAGGCATTGATACGTAAATTTTCCCTGTCATCGCCAATCATGTGCGATGGCGGCGTGCTCACCAGTCCCCGGCGAATGGCCTGGCAGAGCACCTCGCAGTGTGGCGGCAGGACGTGATCCATGCGCACCAACGGTAAGAGTTCCGAGAGTATTTCGCGCAATTCCACATCACTCAGGTCGCGCTTCTTGACGCCCTTCCGTGCCACCGAGTGGGCTGTGTGCGACAACAAATTGGGTTCGCGATCCTCCATGCGGCGGATGAGCTCCTGTTCGCCCCATTTGAGGACAGCCTGCAGTACCTCCAATTCGGATGCTTGCAGAAAGTTACTGTGCAGAATGTGTATTAGCTGGGCCTTGTCCAGCTGATGCAGCACAGGCGAGGCGCTCACCGCGGAGAACTCCTCGCGTAAATACTGACAGGCCTGCCGAAAGACCCAGGCCGATCCGTGCGGCTGACAGCCCCACTTGAGGACAGTGGGCAGCGTCTCAATCGATAGCCACTCGAGTATCAAGTCTTCACAGCCCTGAGCCAATATATCGAGCTCTAAGAACCGCCCGATCTGATAGAGTTCCATGGCCTCCTCCAGCGTTGTTGGTCGCACGCGTCCCGTGTTGGTTAGTGCATGCACTTCGCCCAGCGATCCCGCCGATGTCCCGGATCCGACACCGCGCAATATTAGGCTCAAGTCCACCGAATCGAGATAGATGGCTTGCAGCAAGACCCGGGCATATCGCTTCGGTATAACCGTTTCGTCCAATACAATGCGCGTGGGCACGTGCAGGGAACGCTCCACGTACTCGTCAATATTCCGCGTGCGACGCGCAATTAGATTGCGGAAGAAGGGTGAGCGGGCGCTTAAGACCGCTTTATGGCATGGCAGTTCAATCTTCGGCCGGAATCCGTACTCCGATGTCCCAGAGTCTTGCCGCAGATGATCGTTGGATCCATCCGCCGTAAAGACAAGTGCTGCGTCCGCATAATCACCAGTTTCCAACAGATAGCGCAGATCGTGATCCAGCGGATTTGGCGTGCCGAAATCCTTGCCTAGCTGACGCAAAAGTGTAACATCAATGCTTGGGTCGTGTGGACAAAGGTCACCGGTATATAGGTAGCGTAATAACGACGAAAATAGTTGTACATCAATGGGCGAAGTAGGTAACTCAAGACATATACGCGCTCCGAAACCCGGACATCCGGCCAGCAGGTCTCGAAAATATACACAACGTGCTGATAATATTGAACGATGGACTGAGAATATCGTTCCACGAAACACAAGATCACAATCCGTACACAATGTTTGGTCATAGAGAGCGGCCAGGTCCTGCTTGTATGTGGTGGCCGGCGGGCGTGCCAGTTCAGCTTGAACCTATAATATTTATAAAGGGAAAACTCAAGTTTAACAAGTATTAAAATGGATAAAAATATAATTTTTGCTAACCGACAAGTCCCTGAGGGCTGACAATGCTTCAAACTCCTCGCACAGAGCGGCCAGTTCGATGGGTGCCCAATCAGACACAAAGTCTCGTAATACGCGAGCGTGATCACATGCCTTTGACGAGCGTCTTCGACGTATAAACTTTCGCTTGAGTGTTGCAAAGCCTGTGGCACGCTTCCGCCTTTGATCGCGATGATGATAATGCTGTGCCGCCGCCCCGCCGGCACTGCCACTGATGACAATCCCAGGAGTTCCGCCCAAGCTACCGCTGCCAGTTGTCATTGCCACAGCACCTGCTGTCGACATCCCGGCCATGCTCATGGGCAGGACGACTCCGTTCCCATTGGGATTGTTGCTAGAATTATTATTTGCTACGCTTCCTCCACCGCCTCCTCCTCCTCCTGATGCGAGCGTGGGATAGCTGCTGCTTGAACTGTTGGCTCCCATGTTTTAATATTATTATGCGTGTAAGTAGTGTGAACGCCAATAAATACTAAATTGGAGATGCGGTGTTTCACATCAGGATTACATCTTGTACTTGGATGCACGAATGTTTAGTGTGTAATGGCATAAGACTCTCCTCCTGACAGCCTTCCGCACGCGGTATTCATCAATAATGTGTGTCTTTACTGTTTTTGTTTTAATACAACCAGATTCTGAAATCGAAGAGGGTACAAAAATTAAAAAAGGGCAAGGAAAAGTTGATAAAAAATAATTTTTAAATTAAATTTGTTTTAAAACTGTTTGGATTTGGATTTATCAAACAGGAATTCATAGATATCTATCATTTATGAATATAGTTCAAGGTTACAGCATTGTCAACAGTGCAAAGGAAAAAATGTAGTTTTTTGAGCTGATTAGTGATCATTTTATTTTCTCTTATGTGCGAACCTCATCCCAATTGGACTAAAATTGCAAATTAAACCGTATAAGAAAAACAACAAAAACTCGAATTCATAAGAAAAGTACAATAAAAGAAATCAAAAGGATTTACCGATAGATACGAGCCATAAGAATGGTTTAAAATATAATCTCTAAATAAATAACACTTAAATAACCGAAATGTCAGACAAGAGGCTTCTTTTTTCTTTTAGTTGTAAGTATCTAATAGTTGTTATTCCTTAGGAACTTTTGAGAAATACACAAAGCTCAAGAAACTATAGAAATAATACTTAATGCACAAACCTGTGCCTTCCAAATGCAGTGTCCTCACTGTACATTCAGTCTTCGGAATCCAAATGTATACGATTGTGTGATGAAAAGCCAGAGCGCAACTTGGATAGTTCGATCAATGGGCAAAACTCTTGGAACTCTACTATTTAATATTACATTTATGGGTGCCTATCAATGGTATTTTCCGACAAATATAATTCTGGAAACCTAAAAAAAGAGAACTCTTATAGAAAATTTTCATAAATGCGAATAATGCACTCACCGACAGGCCAAAAAACGCAATGCACAAGTGCCACCATCATATTTTGGGGATTTTATGACCATCGTCTACCTTGACCCACATATAATTATGCATACATATATTATACATAGAGAGGTCTGCTATGGAGACAAATATGTAGCCTTGTATATGAAAGTTTTCATCTGCATCGGGGTGTTGTTGTTGTGTCGTGTCACAGAAATCACTTGCAATTATTTAGGAGAGACAACAACAACAACTGTTGTTTAACGTTGAAAGGTGTTACTAGGCTGGAAGAAACTTTCGTTCGAAATGCACCGAAAATATTTTTTTCTTTCTTTTTTAGATGATTTTCACAGTAAAATAATAATTAAAAGAAATTTTTGTGACACTCCAGTTAGACTTGCACGTCGATTGCAAGGGTGAACTATTTTATGCCTTTAAATATGTTTAAACTGGGTCGGATAATTTTTTACAAACCAAATTCATAGTTTTCTGTACAGTATTATGAATGTGGTGACAACTTGTATTGACTTTTATATCCTTCATTATATTTTTAATGCGCATATGTATATATTTCAACATAAGTGCCCACACATCAATATATATATGTATGTATGTACATATATATGCATACATACTAATGTGTATCCGGATTTATGTGCACTGATGAAAAACATATGTATGGTTTTAGGTAGAACAACTGAAAATGAATACACATATGCACGTAAGCTGAGCACTGCAATCTCATTTTTGGGGACTCTTTAGCTTTAAGCCTGGCCCAAACTGAATTTTTCTTCACCACTCCATGTATGTATATTTATATCTACACACTTTTTTTTTCTGAACTTTGACTTTTTACAAAGGGGAATTTCTCTTATTAAGGGCTGAAAAGCCATGGTTTACATTGTTCTGATGCTTAATCGCCACATTTACATGTTTATTAATTCACATTTTATAGTGGCCTTACATCAATTTATAATGTTGATTGTTTTATTTACATGACAATATTAAAATACGTTCGGAAAATTAATGTGCCCGTGCCTCTTATTTCCTCGACGACACACGAATAAATATACTATATGCACACGTTACAATATACCAGCCGAGTCATGAAAATATACTGAAAGATACCATTCGTCGCAATTATATCGATAAGTTATCTGGAATATCAAAGTATCCTATCGCGCGTTGACGCAATCCGCAAAATTGCGTTTCCACTGGCGCATAGTAAGGCATAATATCGTTTGGAATGGGACAGCCATTTTTTCTACCCCTGCCAGTAATCCTTTTTATTTTTGTGTAGAAGTCTTTTTTAAAGGGCATTTACACAGCAGCAAAGCTATGTTGTTTTTGATTTTTGGGCAAGGATTCGATTTCTTTACAAAGGCACTTAGTGGTGGCAAGCAAAAAAATACAAAATCGATTGATATTGGGGTGGTTTCGGTATTTTTGGCCACTTGCAGCCTACCAGTCGATCATATTTTGAGGCCTTTACCACAAGCTCTTAAAAATCGTGGCCGCTAAATATAGTTAGAACAAAATTTAAAAACACAGCTTATGAATGAAATATTTAAGAATAATTTTTATTTAAGAGATTTTTGTGGGACATATAAACACACATTTATAATGCATTTGGCAAATCCTTTATGGTTTCCACGGCCAAATTCATGATTTTAACTCGCTCCACCTCAGATACTAAGAAACATATATTCCATACTTAGATTGTTTTCAAGAAAATTTGACAAAATAAAAACTAAAAGAAACAGCTGTGAAGACTAGAGTTATCCAGAGCTTATTCAAATCCAATTGGAAAATCGAGCAGAGTGAAGGTACCATGGGAGTGTGAGGGAGTATAATCGAGTAATTTTTAGATTAAGATATTTTTTTATAGTACGTAGACTAGTTATTTTTTATCATCGTAGTAAAGAGACCGCAACAATGTAAAATAGCTCATTGAAGTACTTAAAATCTAAAAAAATAAGTTTAGGGTTTTAGTTGAATTTGATTTGCTTAACATATGCATAGGCATACATACCGCTGTAAAACTTTGTAGTGATAGAGTTGAAAATTTATAAGCTGTAATCTTTACGGGATGTTGACTACAGAGTATCATAAACCTTAAATGATTTTGGATCTGCTTGCTCGTCGCTGTATATGAGTGGTTGCAATGTACGGAGCCTTCCCATTGGCACCCATAGAGAACGTTCGCTGTGAGGGTCGACTATGTTTTCCAATATTAATACAATCTGCAAATTTTCGGCTACTTGCTTAAAGTTTCTTACGTTTTTTAATAACGCATCTCCGTTCTCGCAGAGGACATATAATTGAGAGATCGCCGAGGATATGTAGACAATAAACTTAACATAGTCTCCAATGAACATATTTTTTCCCTTCATAGGTAAAAGGAATAAAATATTTACTATAATAACTTCTTATAGTTTTTGTACGTACAGTTATTATTTGAAAGCCAACCATGCAAATGAGAATTGATGAAACCATAAGATTGACTAACAAAATGGGATTAAAAAAGTCCTCCAAGCGGGCGGCAAACCTATTGAAACAAGAAAAGGTATTTTCAAAACTGGGAACATATAACATTAAAATAGATACCGTTAGATACCTTATGATCCTATTATGCTTGTCTATAATTGTTTTTAAACGCTTTAGCTGCATACTTTGGGTGTAGGCACATATTTCACTGGCTCCTGTGTTTGCTTTGACTTCAGTAAATAATTTGTTAATATTTTCGTGTAGCAAGCGGAATTGACCACAAGTGTACGTTATGAAAAAACCAAAAAGTGAATCTTCGGCAAATAAAGTGGTCACCACACATATTCCTGCGTATGATGTAAACATGTATGTAAGTACGTAACGCATCCAGCTGCTGTAGGGATCGTATGGAAATATCATTTTGTAAGGAAATGGTTTCTCCTGTGAGTCAAGTCCAAAGTTCAAAAAAAGTTCAACCAAGGGCAAGACGCAATACATAATAATGAGGCAAGAGAGTAAGGCTGTCATGATGGCAAACGTGTTCATCCGCTTACGGCATTCAGCGACAATAGAACTGTTCGAATCACTGTTGAAAAGAAATAAAATCGAAATTAGTAGACCAATAATGTTGGCGTAAAGAAAAATATCCTTAAAGTTATGACCCAAACAGCAAAACAAAACACAAGTCACTCCGACTTGTCTAGATTGACTCGGCTAGTGACTTACTCTGGCATCCAAATCTCCAAAGCAAATTGCTCAATTAGTTTTCGAAACTTTCGTTGGTTGAGGCGTAAATGAAGAAGTCGAACGAAGTTCAGCACTCCCATAAAGGTTGTACAACAGTTTTCCGTAGTTATTATGATATCCGATAGGTTTTTCACCAAAAAAGCTGATTGATAACATATTGTAACGCCAACAGATGTTATAACGTACCAAGCCCATGTCGTATAAGCTAAACCGAAAATTGAACTCATTAAGTTTGATTTATAACTGTTTGGTGACGTCGATGGCGGGAAAGGCCAAGAGCCATTTATCTTTAGCCAAGTGCATTGAACAGGCAAGCGGAGATTAATGTGACTATCTCTATACCGATATTTATAAAACATGATGATGTCTCGCAAATTTGAGGAACCAATATTTTACCAGGACTGTCATCAGTTTTATACCTTTCCATTGCACCAAACATTTCGGAAATATAAAAGAGAATTTAATATAAACAAAATTACCCCGTTTAATGAGTCTAATTTGAGGCGGCAGTTATTATTTTAATAAGGGGGTGCACATGACCCGCCCGGTGGGGCCATCACCCTCACCACTGTGTGCATTTTAATACCACAGCCAGAAAAAGGTAGACAAATTTGTTGTCCAAACCTCCTAAGTCCCCATAGATCATAGAATTTCTTTAAAACAGATTTTTAATGTAAATATATATTTTTACAAAATTCTTTAAGATTCTAGAAATCTTAAACTTGATCGATTATTTACTTAATTCGGACTGGCTTAAGTGTAGTATGAGTAATTTTTGTGGAAACTTTTGACCCCATTGTGCAACATGAAAGTCTTACAAAAATTGTTTTAATCTATTGCAATTTATTGCAACCAAGTTTTTTCATCTTTATAAAATTCCGAAGAGTACATTTTTCTACTTTCGACAGATTGGATTAAAATCAGATGTCATTAGCGATATATAAAAAAAAATCGATTTTTTTCTTCCTCCAGATGATATATGATCAGAAAATCATATTCAAAATATCTTGTGTTATTTTGTAATACGTTTATTACTAGCTAATAAAAAGCCATAAACGTTATATTTCCCTAATAAAACGAAGGCTAAAAACTAGGATCCCATCATCCCTTTTTTTATAATCGAAAGGTGGAATTTGTAATCGAAAATGTAAGATGCAGCCCCAGTAGAAACAGGATAATAATGTAATGTTTTAAGGGTTGCATGGGAAAAGTATCGGGTAAATATCGCAACTTAACCGTGCGGTTGGGAACTTCAAAAGTTGAAGAAGAACAAACAAAGAAATGTTCGGCGCGACAGAACCTTATTGGCAGTCTCAGAAATAGACTTTCGGCGTAGGAGGTCTTTCTGTGAGAATAGGCCATAATGGACCATCCCTTAAGGACTTGGTATTGCTATGCCGATATTGTAATGCGGATTCATAGCCTATATCCCAAGGTCCTTGCCAACTACTTGAGTTGATTCTTAAATGCTATTTTGAAAGGAAATTCAACCAATATTAAATATTAATGGATTCAACATTTAGATAATTGTGAATAATCGCTAAGCGTTTCCTATCGATAAAATAGTCTATCGAAATAAACACCTTGCATCAGAATGCCTGTTTCCATTACATTATTATATTTTGCATTGAGCAAACAGCTGTTTTTTGTTTTGGTTTTAATATTTGAGAATAAAACAAATTGTTACAGAACCAGTAATATTGAGAAACCAACAAATCAGGTTAGCAACTAGCAAACCGATTGTTATTGTTCAGAGCCGGTTTTTATCGATAGGGGTGATAGTAGTGCATAATAGCTAACCTAGAGGCAAACATTTAAATTGCCATTGAGAAATCGAAAATACCCAACATCAAATCCTTTTCTTCCAAACATTATTGAAATCTTATTTCTTGATACTTTTCACAAAATCAAGATTTACATTAAAAAAAAAGTTTAAATGATTGTTTTTATACTGAATGCTAGTTGATGCTGTTTTTTATATGTTTTCTAATCTGCATACCCTCACCCACCCACTCGGGTTAAAATATATAGAATTGACTTATCGTCCATGGGAATACCAAGGAATAGTGGGCAGTGTGAAGTGCCCCGAATACATATCGATATATCGATAGGAATTAAATACACCGATACTATTTTCTTACACCCCAATTTGTTTCTAGGTGTAATAATAATAATAACCATTGTTTTATTAAAATTTGTATTTGGATTTGAAGCTTTTTTTATATATATGTATACACAAAAGTACAATGATAATGAACATTTTAGTTTTCGGGC
>JAEIIF010023463.1:0-14235 GCA_018874455.1 Drosophila trapezifrons | reverse complement strand
TGCCTGTTACATACATTTTCGGTTTTCACTAAGTTATAATACCCTTGTACGCTACGGGTATAAAAATTAAAAAAATACATACAAAAGTCTCTCTATATCTCCTATATTCATATATATTATAAAGCAACTAACTATATGTACATACCGCATAATATCCGCTCCCGAGAAGTGTGCGAAAGTGGAGAGATAGGCCGTGAGGCGATGATTGGTCAGCCACTGCGTCACTTGTGTGGGCGTCGATTCCGGCATAATGTTCTGGTTCTGAAATCGGAGAATGGACAACAAAGGGTCGATTAGGTTAGTTAGTACATGTCACTCTCTCTTAATGAAAAACCTACATAATCGTCCATGTCGGCGGGCACATGCTGCGGCGATACCATGTTGGTGGCGTCCATTAGCTTCAGAGTCGGTGAGTTGGTCGACGTCACCGAGTTGATGGCAATGGGGCTGCTGCTGCTGGTGGCCGGCGATGCTGCACTTGGAGCAAACGGAAGCATCCCATCGTACTTGGGTATATGTACGGGCGAATTGGGCCAGAGTTTCATACTGCAAGGATTCAAAGAAAGATAAAGATAGTTAGTAAGGGCTACATCCTGCTGGGTAGATCCTACAAATCCAGTAAAGCTCGTTCAGTTGCTGACGTTGGCAGGAGCGACGATCCTTCAGATGCAAGCGCATGTTCACGAATGCGCGGGACTCTCAGCCATTTTTCAACTTTTCAGATTTCCCATTTGCCCCGCGCCGGGTAATCTGGTTTGTTTACGACTACGAACCCAGCCGATACCCGATACGGCCTGTTGCGGTCGATTGGCTGTCAGGCGCAAACCCGTTTGGAATATCAGTTTTTTTTTTTATGGCTTAGGGGGGAAACTTTTCCAGAGCCAGACTTTCGTCTTACGCTGCCTGCCTCCCCCTTCTGCAGCCATTTCCTGTTATTTAAATGGCTGAATGCATAAATAGGATGTATTATCCGATCGATATAATCAATCGCGATCCTATCAATACACAATAAAAAAAATACCATCATATAGTTTGCCATAATTATTATCTACAAAGGTGCTCTCTCTCTCACACCAAACAAAATCATTTGAGCAGAAACGAAAACTCAGAAAACCGGTTAAAAGCAACTTTAAACTAAAAATAGCTTCAGGCAGACAGGCAAAAACAACAAATGACCCAAAGCAGAAAGCTGTGATCTCTTCGGTGATCTCTCTTAGATCCTTTAGTTGGTTTTCTCTCGAGGTCTCAGCGCCGCTCGCTGCCTCTCCCGACCTCTCTCACAGCCAGATCACTCTCTTTGCTATTCGCTCTCTCGATTCGATATGATTTTGGATTTCCTTTTGGCTTTGGCTTTTGCTGATCATTCACATGCAAATGACACAAACAAAATGATTTCCTCTCGCCGCCAGTCGGCGCTTGTTATGGGAAATTTCCACTGGGAAAGTGCGTAACGCCATTGCAAGGTACAAAGAGTAATTGCTGAGGGCATCTATGGCCTCTGTGTGCTTTTATTGCTTACTAACTCTTCTGGAGCACTCTCAATTTGATGATCGAACAATTATTGAGACGGAAAGTTTGTTTATAATCAAAGTCGGCAAATAAACATCTTTGATTTTATCCGATTTCTACACAATATTGCTTCCGGACAGAACAGATGGAAAAATATCATAAGAGACTGTTGAAGACTGTACTTAGACATGATGAACAATGATTTAAGTTCATTATTCGATACATTATTAATAAATGATTTGCGGAATGTGGTATTTACTTGTTCTATATACGATATTAATCAACTGACAACCTACTTGAAAGCAAAAACAAAATCTATTATTCGTTCGCATTGAACACTAATTGCATTCCATATCTTAATTGAATCAATGAAATATAGTCTAAGCCACAAAAGTACTGATGTTTTGTTCAATATAAAATTTTAGGCTAGCATGTTTACGAGCCTAAGTCCACACTTTTCACATTCTAATGAATGAAAACATTATTTTATATATGAAAAAGAATGTACATTCATTAAAAATGTGAAAAAAAAAGTTTATCAGGTGTATTTTAGGATATCTATTACAATATATGGATAATCACCACGCGTATCTACATTTTAATTGTCAAAAGTCCACACATTCCACATTCTAATGAATGAAAACATTATTTTGGACAAAAATAAAAGGAATGTACATTCATTGGAAATGTGAAAAAATGTAATTTACCAAGTGCATCTATGAAAATATATTTCAAAATCTGGATAAATACCAAGCTTATCTATATTTCTGTTAAGCAAAAGTAAGGCTAAAATATTTAATATCCAACGAATGCAATATTACTAGACTCAAACCCTAACGTTGGGCCCTGAACCGCACTGTACAGACTATAGGGAGATAAGGAACAAGTATCTACGTGATACGTAATATGCACTTGATCTTAACTGGATGTTATGTAAATGGCTGGGGGACTGCAGTTGTTCGCTTGGTTCGTAAATCAAAAGGCCCGGGCCGTAGCTGTCACATAAATAAGACTTGTGGAAAAAATTGCGGGCTCAATTGGAAGATTGCGGGGCTGCTCAGCGAAATAAATTGTTGCTTAATTCAGGAGTACATATGCCAAGTTGGAGAGAGATTCTACCTCCCTAGCCACACTCTTGCCCTATAACTATCCCTATTTCTCTCACTGGGAAACCTCTCCCTGGGAAAGGTACTACCCGTACTCACTATTCGGGACTGTAACAGCCAGTGGTGGTGGCGGGCATCACCAAATCCAGGGATATGTCATTCATGATGGTACACTCGTAGCTCGGCTGGAACTTCTCCTGCTCCGATGGCGGACGCTTCTGGATCTTCTCCCGATCTTGCTTGTGCTTGCGATCAGCTCCCTTTAGCTTAAAAACCTGCAATAAAAAAAAGATTAATTTAATAAGAGTTTTTACATTATTTTTAGATAAAGATTATACCATTTTTGGGTATTTAACTTATGTAGTTAACTCTTTCTGGTAAAACTCTATTTCACGTTTTTATTAAGCTTGTATTTTTAATTGCTGGAACTTCTCTAACTTCGGAATTCTCATTATTGGCAGCTATTTACAGGCCTAGTTTTACATTTGAATGGCAAGTTGATAGAGATCCTTATTCTTTTGAATTAATTGAATTAGAAGTAAATTTACCAATTTCTCTATCCCAATTATCAATAATTTAAGAGCCTTTTTCAGCTTCCTTAATACACATCCCACATTCTCAACAAATTAGGCCAAACTGAAAATTAGCATTTACTAGGAACACTATAAGTCAAGGCTGTTAGTCATAAACACGTCTGTACATAGTCTATATATTTTAATGGGGGTGGTTTTCAACGGTTTTGCAAACGTAAATGAATCACGAACCTAAAATCAATATAATTCTCCTGCCCAAAAAATATATAAGTTTATATACATGGATAAATAAAACTTAATTTGCCCTAATAAGCCTAATTCTACTCATATATTTTGTAATATTCTGATGAATGTTCAGAGGAGCTTTCATAAGAAAAGAATCTCATGAAATTATCCAATTCAAATATTATGCATAGTGTCCTCTTTATCCTACACTTTCCCACAACTCACCTTTATCTGACAGGCAGCGGCATGGACCGCCTGCTTGGCCTGTCCGGCGCCATTGGGAGACCGTTCCGGAGAGGCTGGAGCTGTGGAGCCACTGGTTGTGCCACTGCCGTTACCACTGCCGCCGTTGCTGGCGCTGATGCCACCGGTATTGGTGCTATTTGTGTTTTCTATATAGGTTTCAATCTGCAGTCGGAAGGGTACTCCCTTCTCGCCGCCGTGCTTCTTTGGGGTAAATTCGGTTGAAATGCAGTTGACCTTGATGTAGACGCCGACCTCCTTCAGTGGGTCCCAGAAGATCTCGACGGTGTTCAGTGAACTGGAGCTGAGTGGCTGCGACACGTGGCACAGGCCGTACGATAGCGGGACGTCCACCTCAATGATGCGTTCGCCTGGGCGGGATTGCTGCCATTGCTGCATCTGTTCGCGCTCCATGAACTGGAGGCGGCGCTCATGGAAGCAGATCTTGATCACGCTCTGGAAGAGAAGAAGTCAGCTATGACTTCACTCGGAAAGTTTTTCGCACACGCAGAATTCACATGTACACACAGGCCTTTGCCTAGTAGTCGCATCTCTCAAGTCGAGCGGCTTAATTGGGGCTTATTAAAATCAATTGAGCCCCAGAAACAGATACAACAGGCACAGAGATACGGATACACACACACACTTGGTCCAGAGACAAGTCGCTCACTCGGCAGTCGAATAATTCACCGACATCACATGACTCTGCGACTCAATTGGAGGCCGTGGACATGGACAGGGACTTTGGACTCGAGACTCACCTTCAATATCTTATCCCTGTAGAGAGACAGGTCGCCGATCTTCTTCAGCTTGATCTCGTAGCTCTGGCCCTGGTTGAGATACGTCAGGGTCTCCTCGTTGTTCTTGGTGGCAATCGAAGTGGCCGCGGCCAAGATGTACTGAAATCTGGAAGAGCACGGGAGGGATCAATAGAAGCCAGCTTAGAGAAGAATCAAAGCATTCTTTAATACTCACTTATGGTCCTCGGAGTGGGTAGCTCCATTGGCCGACACAAGCTCAATCTTGGCCGGATCCAAAATGCTTAGTTGCTGCTGCTGGGGATGGACCTTGGCGCCCTTCTCGTTCACCTCATACTCGCCGCTGCTGGCCAAGGGGGAGCCCTGTGGTGAGCCACATCCGCAGATGAGACCCGAGCTCACATCGTGCTTGCCATTGGCCGAACCCGAGCCGGGTGTTGGCTCCTGGCCAGGATTAGCCTGCTGCGGCGAATTCTGGGCCTCATCCAGCTTGGCAATGGCCACCGACGGAGAGCCAGCGGCATTGTCCAACGATATCTTGGGACTGGGCTTGATCTGCTCCGTCTGCGGCTCCTGCTTCAGGGTGGTCAGCGTGGGCGAAAACGACAGGAAGTTCTCACTAGTTGCGGAGAGATAGAGATAGAGAGGTGAGGGATAGTAAATTGGCCCAAATCTAATTCAAGGACATTGCTTACTTGTTCAAGTACGAGTTGCTGTTGAACTCAGCATTCAGATCGAAGCCAATATCATCGCTCCAGCTGCTGCGACCTGCAAAAGCGAAGAATAAATAAAGTAAAAGCTATATTTCAAACCATATCTGGTAGGTTTGCTATTTCCTTTAGATTTTTCTACTCCTTATCACCAAGTGACGACGCCTACAGACGACCTCAAACTGTTTTGACGTCAAACTTGTGGGTCTTGGCCAAAATAAAATGTCTGTGAAGAATTTACGAGTATAGCATGCGACATTTTGTAAGGCCAATTTATAATTAATAGATAAACACGTAACTATTTATATGTTCTTTTATTTTATAACCTGAAAGGCTATTTTGAATATGGGTCCCCATTGCCCTATAAACTATTTATAGGACTCTTTAATTAGTAAGAAATAATAATGCCATTTTGTGGTTCTAAATTGTTGCTTTGAATAAAGGAATATTCCTAGATTATTACCTTAAATAAAGGAGTTTACCCATTTCCTTAGAATAAATAAAATTAAGTCGGAACCTAATCTATCTAAGATTAATATAAAATCCCAAAAACACGCCATTATTTTCAATTGTTTTACAAAATGCCTTCAAAAAGTTATACGTTCTCTAATGAAAAAAAACTGTTTGTGATGCTTGGTTAATTGATTTAATCTGTCTATAGACGCTCTCTCTGTCTGTGTGTGGGTTCCATTGGACAATACATATCTCGATCACAATTGATTCAGAGTTATCCACAACCCGAATGACGCACATCGCATTCGTACTCACATTCGCGATAGTGTCACAGCTAATTGTTTGATTAAAACTATCTGTAAATGTGGATAGGAGCGCGCAGTATATGGAATTTTAGTATAGATGATCTCCACCCCAAATGGCCAGGGGAAATGGCTTCAATATCATCTTATATTGCCTTCGATTATATAAAAAACGAATGTGGGAAAAAGCCGGGACAAAAGGTAGACCCCACCATTTTTTGTGGATGATCTCAGAATCTTGATGGGGAGTTCTATGTGGAAAAAGTACGCCTAATAGCAGATTGTTGTATGCCCAAAATGCGGCTCTTATCTGCTTTTGAGTGCCGCCTGGCCGACGATGATAAGCCATCTGTGAGAGGGGCTGGCTGTGCTCTAGATTGGAGTCCAAATTATATGGTCAGGTCCCGGCACCGAGCACAAGTCTGTTTGTTCCCAAGTATATCAGTGTGCCAGTCAGTGTCATGGCGCGGTCACTCGTTTCGGGGTAATTAGTTCGAGGGCCCTGCGTGATTCGGTTGGAAGCGGGCCAGCAGACAATCTCGAGGGTAAATCTGCGGAGCTTAAAGGGTTTTTTCGGTTAGGGGCTTGTTCGCTGTTCATTGGCCATTGGAAAAGTACCGAAAAAAGAGATTTGATTCCCCTTTATTGGCAGGCATTCTATTATTAAAGCTCTATTGATTAACACGAGCGAAGGCGCTAAGTTAATTACTGTTTTATGCCGAGAGTTAATTTCATTAGGGCTTCCGAACTCCAAAATTAAGAGCTATCGATCGCGCATGTTAATGGGTTTATGAAACTACTTAAGGACTGAGTCTCTATCATGGATGCAACTCTATTTCAACCATCCAGCTCTATTTCAAACATCTCAAAGTCATACCCTTTGTAAGGTTTTTGGCCTTTAATTGATATCTCACGCATATATATGTCGTATAACTTCATGTCTGAGATAGATACAGACTAATTAGCGATCGTATACCCGTGTTTATATGCCACTTAGCACCCGCGAGGGCAGAAAGACTCACGTTTGTCTTTCGAACGATTGAATTAGTCGTTAGATCGGTCGTACATCTGTCTAGGCATACCGATCTACAGATGTACATATATAACCATATCCATATATCCCATGCCGAAGGTGCCGAGGTGTACCACCAAAGAGGCGCAACTCGGAAACGGGTTTCTCAATTACGACGGCTTCTAATTTGCCAGCAATCGCGGGGGGATCGGGAACGGGTTTCTGACTCGCTCTCTCAGCCTCCAGTGCCAGTCCCAGGAAGAAGTCTCAAGTCCAATCGCAATTTCTTTCATTCTTTTAAAACGCTTTCATCGATTTTGGGTCACCACAACACACATTTTATGCAAATCAGCGAGCTAATTTAATAAACATTAACAATATCCGCAGCTATCATCATAATCGCACTTTTGTAGCCATCTTTTGGGTTTAATTCAGTCTGAATGAATATCTCAAACATTTTAGCCTGAAAGTGTGACAATTTTAGACTTTTAATTCATATTTTATTCGTCTAATTGATGGGCTAATCATTAAGACATTTGCAAACCCGTTTTTATTCTAGAAAAAGATAGAATTCGCAAGCTTCTGGGCTTTGATGAAAGTCTAAAAATGATAATGGAAGCCCTTAAAACTAAGGACTACCTCTTTTGATATAAACTATATTGAATACTTAATTATATCACGATTTTACTTTCTTTCCCCAGACATATGACAATTTTGTTACGTTCCATCCATCATTAAGATCATTCACTTATTTTGATAGACAGTTCTGCTTTATCTGATAGAATATGATTGTCTCCTTACCCGAGTTCTTCTCGCGTTTGTGTTTATCTTTCTCCTGGTGGGCCACTTTGGTGGGCAGCTCGCCGCTCTGCGATGCTGTTGGTGAGTTCTCACTTTGGCCAATGTCCAGGGAATCCCAATCCATTCGTCTTTTGCGTGAGCCGCTGTTCAGGTAAATGGTTTGCACGTCTATGATCTGCGGTCCCGGTGAGTCCTTCGATTGGGCGTCTACGACAATGGTGATTTGTTCGATTAAAGAGCTGGTCTCTTCAATGATGGCGATTCATGTTGTGGTTGAATGATGAATGGGATGGTGATTGAAATGAGGTGAGCTGAGCGGAGGCTTGAGATTGAACTGATTGACACTGCCTTACCTGTCCACGATTCCTCAGAGTTTGGCGGCGAGTCAACAAAGTTGATCACTTGCTCATAATCCGAACCAATATGCTGGTGGTGGTAGCCGCTGATGAAGTGGCGGTTCTGGATCTGGAAAACCGAAACCGAACGGAGAGGCTTTTAGTTCGAAAACTGAATTTCGACGGCGTAATCAATTCTGGAACCGAATCAAAAGCACCAACAGAGCGTGTCTAGCCGCCAACGAGGCTATGCCCTCTCACCATTATCTCTAGAGTCCAGCTTAAATACTATATGTGGGTCCGAACCTTGCTGATAAGGTCGCTTACAATCTCGGCTTTACTCTCCCAATCCCTCTTTCTCTCCAGAGAGAGAGAGGCGAGAGATTGGGGGAAATACACCCATCGATTCATTGCATTCTGTGATGTTTATTTGCCGATGAGGACTCTGACTCGGACTCGGCTTGATTCCATTTAATTATGTTACAGAGAGATAAGTTTTAACACGCTCGTTGTGTGTAAACAAACGGCGAAAGACACAGCTTGGAGAGCTGGGCAAAGAAGACCCAGAAAAACATGCGGCTATATTTATACGAAAATTACGAAAATAAAGAAGGTACACAAGAATCTTGGATACCTCCCGGAGGACTGGGGGTTGATTGCTAGTGAGTCCCACTGGTGACGTAACATTAGCTTGCAACTATTTATTAAGCGCTGTTCTGTTGTTTTTCCCTCTATCTGTCCACCACAACTTTGTTATATGATACACCCCGCCGTATATAGTATAATTAGCAATTGAACTATATATTTATATTTGCCTCAAGGCAAACAGAATAAGCTGGGGAACCTCATGAGCAGGGAATCTTGAAAGGTTTTCTTGATTTACTCACTTGTAAGAACGAGACTCCTTATTGGCGAAAATTCAATCTAAAGAAACAATCTAACGATGGCTTGGGAAAACAGTTGAGTAAATATGTGGGCTCTATAATTAGTCTAAATTCTTTAGAGTTACTAATCGGGGGGATTCTCAAACTAATGTCGGGAGTAGAATAGTGCACATGGCACAAAATATCACAATATACCCTATTTAAATTATACTTTTATACTTTCGTGATACTTTCTCTCAATGTACTCTTTCGCATGTCAAGCCCTTAGTATGTCAATGCCGACGTACCCTCTCGTTGGTGACCTTTGAACTCACCTGATTTAGATTTTCACTTGCACTGTTATTAGTGTTGGTGTGGGAGCTCTGATTATTGATGCTGCCGTTGTTGATATTATTATTATTATTGTTGTTCTGATATTGATTGCGATTCAAATTATTGTTGAATTCCATTTGGTCGAATTCGTTGAAAATATTCAAATCGAACTTTGTTGAAATGGTGCGTGATTGTTGCTGTTGTAGAACTTGTTCCGCTTGTTGTTGAGTTTGTTGTTGAATGTAATGTTGGGTTTGGTGGCTCAAATGTTGTGGTTGTTGTTGATGAGAATATTGTGGATCAAATATGCTTTGTAAATCCAACAGACCGGAGTTTTGCGATAGAAACGAAAGCGCCATTCGGTATGTGAATAAAAGGCGTTGTAATCGCGTTCTGTTCCTTATTCCTTGGTTTTTTAATTTATTTTGGAGTATTGAATTCTTGTCGTTTTCCAACCGATAGATAACACGATATATATTTGGGCGACCACAGTTTGTACCGATCCGACCGGACTTTCGCCAGCAATTTTGCTCAAGTTTTTTTTTTGGTGCAACGCGAAATGCAACAAAGGTGATGGTGATTGATTGTAATAGTAATATTCGAAGTAGAAACAGTTATTAAACGACGCGGAGACTTAAATACGGCTATTTGCTTAGGTTAACATTTTGGCATGTTCGAAATGCTCATATGACACACTTACTAATCGTTCGTCGCACAGCACTTGGATATACGAGGGCTAACAATATGCACTTGACGTTGAGTTCCACTAACAACCAAATAATATCTCTAGTTTATTCATATATTTAATATAGGTAAAACATGTATAACTTGCTTTTTGTAACTTTTCTCTAGCTTGGCTCACAATTGAGTGGAATTGGAATTGTTGCGTTGTGCGTAATGTGTTCTTTTTTTTTTTATTTTTTTGGGGCCTTCGGAGGGGGATCGGGGGCCGGGCGGGGCAAATTAAAACAATACAAAAAACGAATTGTATAGTTTCTTGATACCGGTGGTCTCGCGCTGACGATGGCTTCGAAGTAGGGTATTTTCGATTTTTAACAGCATCTTGGTCCGGAGATACATATAGCTCGATTGCGACTGATATTCATTTGACATGCGGTGCAGTCGTATTTCAGATTTCTCCATTTATCGCTGAATTGACGTTACTTGGTACAGTTCAAATGGGTGTTACGGTACAGGTCTCACTGGCACGCGTGGGACTTGTGTCTTATAGCAGCGGCGATCCAACGACGCTCTATTTATTAGCTCTGTTTGCTGGTTCTTAGACCACTGTCAGATGGCGGCGAACATTATACAGCAGTTGTTTACGCTTTAATCGAAAATATATAAGTATGTAACGTATGCTTCACTGATAACACAGGCTGCACTCCTTGTAGGTCGCTGATATTATTTCTTTCGCTCTTGTAATTCTTGTGACGCTGGGTTGATTTTCCTTTTTTATTTGTTCTTTTTTATTTCAAACAGTGTTTTGAGTTCGTTTTGGGGTGTTTTTCGTGTTGATTTAGTCACTGTCAGATAGGCGACATTCCAATTATCAAGTCACTTGTAGGGTTTCGCTGGGTCTCTTGCTTATTTCGCTTCCGAAAATAGGATTTTCAACGTTATGTAACTTTTGTGTAGGCTTTATTTATTATAGTTTTGGGACTCTGTCAGTAGGTTGACAATATTTTGCAGGTTGTACACTTCTGGAGACTGATGATGATCACTGATATGATAACTGATTATCTTTTCACGACTTGGCTTTGGGGTAAGCTTGGGAACGATTGGTTAGACACAACTATTCGGGGCGCTCGACGATTTAGCTCTGACTTGCACTGACTTTCCGACGTTACTGTGAAGTTGATATATTCGCTGATCGGATTTTTCGCTCTGCTCGGCCGTGTGTATGGGTGTTATCGCGGTTTTACGTTTTTTGCGCTTTGCGCTGTGTGTATATTGGGGTGTTATATATCAGCGGCAGCGAGATGGATGCCAGAGTTTCTTGGATCGTCGTCACTTTTATGGGGGGCCTAATTTTTGCGGCGGCTAAACGGGTTTTTTGGAGGCTAATTATTCACAAAAAGATGCTCGGATTTCATTAGCGAGAGAATAGGAGTTTTTGTTTGCTTCGACTTCGCCTGCACACTGTGTATTATCTTTGAACTTTTTTTAGGTTCGTTGTCTCGCGATAACGATAGCGATTACGATTTGGTTGGTGAAGTGGTGATAACTTATTTTTGCTGCCAATTCAGTGGGTTATATATAGTTGGTTCTGTTTTTTTGCTTATTATTTTTTTGTTTTTTTATATAGACGGCGGACTATTCGAAGCGTGCTAGAGGAGCACTTTTAGTCCGACGAAGCCAGGCTTCGGAGAGCCGAAGGAGACGAGCATTTTGTGCGGCGGAACCTTGGTCGAGCGGCAGCCAACGCGGACACGAGGTTAAAATATCAATGAGTTGTGTGAATTTTCGCCGTTAGCGGGAAACTACGGGATACAGTTTCGGAATCAAACAAGCCCAATCAAGAGCCGACGGCGCTGGCGCTGCCACACAGACAGTGACACACAGAGATCGAGACCGAGTCGGACAATAACAACAAGCCACTTGCGATTACGAAGGCGGAACGGGAGCAACTACGCTCACAGATACACTTTCGGAATTAAGCCAGCCCGAAGATTCGATGCGAAGATGGTGCCGCTGCCAGCGAAATTGATGCGGATGCTGCTGCGCTGCCGAAGCTGATGCTCTGCCGCCTGCTATCACTCTAATTGATTGTGGCAACAACAATGTGAACTGGACACACACACCGCACACTCTTTTACGCTCTCAATTGGAAGGGCTTTGTGTTGTTGTTGCTGCTGCTGCTGCTGCACTTGTTGCTTTGTTGTTCGCTGCCGACGTCTACGCTGCGTCCCGTTACTCTCAGTCTCAGCTCAGCTGTTTTGCACGTTCTTTTTGTCTTCGTGAGTGCTTCGCGGCGAATGGCAAAGCCAGGCGAAGAGAAGAATGCGACGGCCAAAGAAGAAGACGACGAAGAAGTAGCGCAGATACAAAAACAAATTAATTAATTCGAGTTTGTGTGTGGAACTTTTCCTTGACTTGCGTTGATTGGGCGCTGTTGCTTTTGTTGCTCCTGCAATTGAATTCAATTCTATGCTCGCTGCTGCTGCTGCTCGCCTTTGTGTGTGTATCAGTTTTTGGACCGTTTTTCGCTGCGCGCGTCGATGACGTATTTAATTTTTGGCACGCACACTCAAAGAAACTAAGATTCGGGGCCAGCCAAAAAAGAGTTTGGCGCTCGCTAATTAAGCTTTTCCGCTCGCGATAAACACAAAAAGCGTCAACGTGTTAATATTTTTGCTGTTGCTGATGATGTTGCTGTAGTTGTAGTTGTTGCTGTAGGTTGCTCTTTGAGATTAGTTTACACTCCGCATAAATCGCTAAACATGTGCTTTAACGCCGATGGTTTCAAAAGTACTGATTTGGTGGCTCACGCTAATATTAATAATAAGTATACGGCTAGTAAACCGTACTCTCTTTCGCTCTCCCATCTCTCCCCGGGCGCTCTTTCTATCTCTCTCCCTCTCTGGCTCTCGGGGGTCCAACGGCGCTCTTTGGCGCTCTACGCTGCCCCACCAGCAGTGCATCAGTGTGCGTGCGCGTGTGGAATGCAATAAAAACAAAGGCAGAAAACTAAAAGCAAATTTGCTATGGCACGCACTTTCTGGGCGACCTTATCTAGCCCCATCTCGCTCCCACTCAACTGGGGTCCATGGTAACCAACCTTTTTGGGGCCTGACTTGCACTTGGTAGCAACGGGAAAAAGCAACAACGAATGCTATTTATCAACAAGAACAGCTGTTGCCGTAAGTCTCCGTTGGTCAAAGAGCAGACGTCACTAAAGAGAGTAAGCCGAAAGAAAGAGAAGAGAGCTGCACCTGTTTATGTGTTATGTGGGAGCGATTCCATATGCCGTCGATCCACCGCTGGGGTGGACCTTATAACGGTACTACTAATTTCGACTAATTGCTGTCCAGCGATTTTCATTCATTCCAAGATGCTTGCTTTTTGCTAATTGAACCTTAATTGACAAAAGCCATGCGCGCAGTGCCGAAATTTGGGGAATTGTCATTCGGCAACGGGAATCAGCATTACTGTTATGGATTCGCCTGTCGTAGTGCTTCCTTTTACATTTCTTCAATTGATCGCAGTATGGCGGGCGAATTAAATATTTCTCAATTGTTTTTAAATTGCCATCAATAACGAGGTCCCAAGTGAAATTAATTTATTTTGCACAATGAAAGTCAAAGACGCAATTTGCTGCTGCAATGAATTTGCCGCGCATGGAAACGCTTCATCGCAATTTTGTTGCACGCTTTTATCAGGTTTTTTTCTTTTACTTCAAGCCAACATACTCGCTAAGGTTTTTTTGAATGCTTCAATTAGCGCAGTTAATTTGCAAAAATTAGCAGCATTCTGCTTAAAAATATACTTTATGGCCATTGATCAAAACCGCTGGTGGGCAATAAAAAAAAGTTGAGCAAAAATTATAAGGCGTAATTTGAGCTGAATGGAGTTTTTATGTCCAACAAATTAGCACAGATATTAGATTAATTAACATCTTTACTAATTTGCTGCTCGAATTTCAAATCGGGCGCCAAAGTTAAAATACGTCTTCAAATATCTGGCAACAGTAGCAGTCTGGCAGCGCGAATCTCATGAACGATTGAAGTGTGACCAGCTGCTTGGAGTGGAAAGTCCGCTCACCGATACTAACAAATTAAAAATCGCAGTATCGTTTTTGTAGCTCTACCGGTTATAAATAAACTTAACAAGCCATGAAAACAGATATATTGTTAAATATTTTCACAGTCCTACTGAATTATTCTTTCGAAATATAACTTTAGAATTTTTTAGCTACCATCACAATTTCTTAGCTTATCGCTTTTTTGAGGCTAGTTACGCTTTTTTTTACAATCGGAGTTGGCAACACTGGCTAAAGCTAGGTACTCAGCAGAGATAAATCACTCGCTAGCGAAAGCGGCTTCATCTTTC
>JAEIIF010023462.1:0-13515 GCA_018874455.1 Drosophila trapezifrons | reverse complement strand
GAGGGGCTTTGGCCAATAGCAGCTGTTAACGTTCAAATTAAAACAAATCACAAACTGGAAATGCTAAACCGAAGAAATATAATTTATTTGTATAAATTTGTCCATATAACCGAGGGGGAAAACTGGTGCAGTCCGCGCGAGCTGCAAAACAGTACGTATCGTGATCATATAGGTCTTCCGAATTTGTAAGCGCTTTTTAAAAAATATTTAAATAGCCTGCCTACGTCTGCCATGGCTTCTGATATCCGCCGTCCAAAGAAGTCACAATTATTAATGTTTGGTTTCCATTTTGGAGTCTTATCAGTTAAATGGAAAACGGTTTAGTCCCCGCTCGTAGGCCGATCAAGAAATACAAGAAATATGGCGAGACGAAAGAAAACAACAATAATGACAAATTTGATAACCAATTTTAAATAGTTCAGTTATGTCTCAAAATCGTTTTTCGTTGGGAAAATGCTTTTAAATATTGTTTTATTTCCAGCTGCCGGGGAAAGACTTTCTATTTTTCCTGCTTTTCATGTTGAAAGCGTTTACAAATGACAAATGAAACATGTGATAACATAACTTAAAGCAGACAGCTTTTATTTTTTACCCAATTTTCCTTCTCTGTGAAGCAATTATGTCAAAAGCAATTCTAAACATTTCAGTTTGAGGCAACAGTCGCTGTATTATTTATTTTCGTGTATTTGCGGTCTTGAATGTTTATTTATATTATAAATTTCCCTTTGAGTTGAGTAGATTTTTTGTTTAAATAACTTTAATAACTTGTATTTACACAAATTTAGTTTTAAAACAATGCTAACTTTCTCTAACTGATTTATAGGAACTATATTTCTTATTTACCTAATTTTCCTATTGCTAAATATCAAATTTTGCTTAAAGCTATCCTATTTATTTTCCTGCAACTTGCCACTCACCTTTGTCGGCGCTGCGGGCGCGATCCTTCAGCTGTTTGACAATGCCATATTTCACTGTACCAAATTGTATCATTTTATTGATGGTCTCCTGGTGATTATCCTTGAAGTCACTACGCATCGCACACAGAACGTTGGACAGGTGATTTTTCATCAAGAGAACTTTATTCGGTTGCACTTCCGTTTCGTGTGTGAGTGTTGCTTGCTTTTTTGCTTCAAATACATTAACTAATCATGCTTGTTGAACATTGCACTGTGTTTCTCATATTTTTGTTTTGTTTGGATTTTGTGTTGAGGGCGAGCGAAAAAAGAACAGAATTTTCGGTTTTGGTTTTTGGTTTGATTCTCGACACTTTTGCGTTTTGCCGTCGGCAGTGGAGGCGGCGTATTACCGCTGGGCTTTCGCTCGGGCGCTTCGATTTGGCTAACTGAATGGATACTCTGGGTTTAGCGGAGGGCTAAACTACGGCTGCCCGTTGATTGTCATCGTTTGTCAGAATTTTCGCGGAAAAACGCAGGAGTCGTCGGCTGGATTGGGAAACTGTGCGCGTTACGCATACGCAACGTGGCTCTGCGAACGTTCAGCAGCGCGCGTCGAAATCACACTGACACAAACAAAAACAGCCGCTCGACCCGACACTTCGCCTCGACGCTCGTCCGCCTTCGGCTTTCACCGTTCGCCGTTCGGCTCTCGGCTCTCGTCGGCACTCGGGAGCGCAGCAACCGGTTTCCCAGTGTGTGTGTGCATTTTTATTATTACAGCAACTGGCATATCCTGACAGTCATTCAGCCAACCCACCTTATGCTCACTCACTCACACACACTCGCATCACACGCTCTCTCGCTCGCATTTCATATAATTTTTCATATGCGCCCTCTCGCTCCCTCTCATCATAATTTTTATTAAATCGCCCGGCCTCTCGCTCGCACGCTGTTACTGTTACTGTTGCCAGCCCTCTCGCTCTTGAGGGAGTGTGTAGTTTTTGTGTTTTTTTTTTTTTTGTTCGCTTTGCGGATGCTCAGTCGCAGTCGCTGTTTTTACCTGAGAAGTGAGAAACGAGAGAACTGAGACGTTTATGAAACTTGTTCGGCAAATTATGAGCTTCTCTCTCGCCGCAAAAAGAAAAACAACAAGAAGTAGGAACACTATAGTGCACTGACTATAAAAATACCCGGCACACTGGGGAATATTGTGTGATATACTTTGTTAATTTCGGTTATCCAACCATTGCATACTTTTTGCGACTGCCTACGAGTAATATTATAGAGAAACCACTCTTGTGGCGGTAATACTTGTACGATTGAGTTGAAATTTGGTATGTGGCTATAGAAATACTAAATCCTATGCATAGCTTTAGAACTCTAGGATTTTTCTTTAATTTGCGGGGTAGAAAAATGTAGAAATAACATTTCAAAGGTAATAGAAGTCCGCATACCAATTCTTGTGTCTGTAGCCCCTATAGTTCCCAAGATCCTTAATAGAATATCTACTTTATAAAGCCAATCCCCGTTACATTACACTGTATACCCCTTGAACTCTCCGAATAGCGGGTACAATAAGCTGCGTCGACGTCGACTGCGGCAGCAGCAGCGACTTCCTTCCGCCTTTTGCGGCTCACCTTTGCGCCATTGTTGTTGTAATATTCTTCACTCTTTTTAGGGGCATGCTCTCGCTCTCGCTCGCTCACTCTCTCGCCCGGTCTCGCTCTCGCTCGCACTACCCGATTAATAATTTATCATAATTTATGGGAGGAACCCCTCTCGCCTGTGGGCCCTTGGGCAGCCGGCCATCTCGCTCGCACCAGTTGGGGCGCGCGCCTGCCATTTGTTGCGCTCTCCCGCTCCCGCTCTCGCTCGCTCGCTGGCTGTCCCGCTCTGGAGCGCAGTTATGAGCGCTGCTCTTGTTGTTGTTGCCTTTTTTAATTTCGGTTTTATAAGATTTTGTGTTCTTTCGCTATTGTGTTCGTATATGGAATCCACCACCGCCGCCCCCGCCCCCTTTTATCGAAGAATTCTGACTTGGGTGACTTCGCTTATTCGTCGGTTTGTGTGTATGTGTGACTGGCATCAGTGTGTGTGTGTGTGTGTGTGTGTGTGAGAATATTATGAGCCATTCATCAAAATGTTTCTTTTTCGGTTCTTGGTTTTTTGTTTCATTTTGACTTTCGGGCAACTCCCACTTCTCTAATTGTGTGTTCTCCCTCTCCTCCACGCATTTTGGGCACTTCCAAGTTTTGTTTTTTAATAAAAAAACTTTCGTACCTGTTCCCAAAATTTAATTGCAAATGTTCTTTTGTTTTCCAGCAACACCTGTCGGCGATAAAAACTTTCTTGTTCCCGATTTTAATTGCAAATTCTTTGGCGATTTATAGAAACAAGTGACAAATGAGTTATGATTAATAGATTGTCTTCAAGGTTTTCTGGGAGAGACTGTGAGTAAGCTTCAATTGTTTATGGAAAATCAATTAGGCAATCGAAATGAAGCAATTATAATTGAAAAACATCTGAGGGCTGGTTAGAAATCATTTTGTTGATGAAAAGTAAAGTGACATTGGGCTAAATGGAATTTGGATAAGTCACTAAATAGGGTTTTAAAACAAGAACAAAGGGAATTGGTTAAGGAATTGACTGAATTTAGTATTAAAAAAATTGATATTATTCATATCTATAGAGATACTAGTATAAATTTATAGAGATACTCGTTTTTTTTCTAAATATTTATTTTAAAATAGATACTTTATTTGATCAATCTCTATTTCATAAATATAATTTAGGAAATGCTATTAGAAAGCTTCCTTACATGGAACTTAACCTATAATTTTCTTATAGTATTATGAAAGAACCTTAACGTATCCTGACCATAGAATACCCTTTTCTCACATCAATGTGAGATATTTAACTGCTAAATACGATAATAATACTTAGTTAGCACCTTTAAGTTGTTAATTTTTTAAGTTTTAATCTTTAAATTCAAAGAAATATTATTAAGGAAAAATTATATACTTTTTCAAATATCTAAAATGATGCTCTCCATCAAGAAATCTCGAATCAAGAAACTATCAAGGATTACTGCTACAGGAAGCTACTTACCCCCTGGAAATCCTTGGAATTCTCGGCTGCAAGTTGACTTTATTACGGAACCTCCGGGAATGTGATGGAGTCGCGCGCGAAAGAGAGGGCACGACGCGGCTCCTCGGGAAAGAACAACAATAAGCTGGAAATAAAAGGAGGCATTAATAACGCTGCCGGCGTCGACGTCGCTGTTGGAGCACGAGAATAGGGGGTGGGGGGAGGCGGTGGGGCTGTCATAAATTCTGGCGAGAGCGAAAGAAACCCGAAGAGAGCGCCAATAAAAT
This sequence comes from Drosophila trapezifrons, assembly GCA_018874455.1. Taxonomy (NCBI): domain Eukaryota; kingdom Metazoa; phylum Arthropoda; class Insecta; order Diptera; family Drosophilidae; genus Drosophila; species Drosophila trapezifrons. The sequence goes on along the minus strand of JAEIIF010023462.1, from coordinate 9,245 downwards.
GAACAGTAAGGCGGGATGAAGAGGGGGCGATAATACATATTAAAAGGCGAAAGAAAGACGGCAAGCAGAAAAAAAAAAAAAAGGAAGAATAGGGCGAACGGGGGGTGGGGGAGCCACCTTGCGCACCAGTAAGAAAAAGCCACTAACACCAGCACACGGCACCCGAGGGCATGTGTGTGTGTGTGTGCTGGAGAGAGGGTTTGTTTATGTACAAGGCAAATACATAATTCATAACGCTCATATTCGCTCATTTTGCGCCAGCGTCGACCAACGAAAAAGCGGATCTGCCCTTTTCATATCTGCCATCATATTCACACCCACACTACAGAGCCGCACTCGCACGCACACATCGACGGGGGCACCCACACAGACGCCAGCGCAGCAGACAAGTTTTTGATAGACTCTCATAATCATAACGAAAACAACAACAGCGAACCGAGGCAATACGAACCGCATCGCATCGCTGCCTCTCGCTCTTCGATTACTGCTGCCTACAGGTTGCCTTCTCTCTCCCTCTCCCGCCCTCTCGCTCTCTCGCACGCTGTGGCGTCTGTCTGAGCTCTTGCGCTCATTTTCGAAATGTCAGCTATTTCTGTCGCACTCGCGCCCACCGTCTCTCTTGCTGCTTCTGCTACTCTCCGCTGTTACTGTTAAAAGTCTTATACGCCCTTAGCGGCGGCGATTTCGAAAATGTTAGACTTACCGAAAGGCAGGGGAATGGCGATGTTACTGCTGTCGAAGTTCTGGAATTCGAAATAAAGCAAGAAACTTATTTTGATGTTTAATCTGTGTTTACAAATGCTTTATTCAATATTAATTTTGAATTATGAATTTACTTTCATAATAACAAAGACTACTATTTTATATTTTAACTTACCCAAAATTTTATGTTGCAAATTTTAAAAAATAATGTTTTTGAAAGAATGGGTGCGATGTTAAAGACTTCTTTTAATTATATTTCTTGCTATCATTGCTATTTACTTTATAGGCACCGTTCAGATAATTAAGATGGGGCCCTTCCAGTTAATTCTTCTAAGCTTCCTATTTAAGATCCGAGCTATCTGATCTTTTATATCTATGCAGATTGGGTGGCCGTGCCATCCATCGTTAAACGTTCGCGATGGGCACGATATATGGATGTCCGATGTCTGGCTATGAATAGACAATCTTCAAAATCCATTAGCTTCATAACCATAAACCATGGAATGGATATATTTTATATTTATTCGCTAAAACTCAATAAGGTCAGCCATTGAATTGCTTAATTAACTTGCGACGCGACAGCCTTTTGTCGGTTTTTTGTTTTTTGGAGGAACTTGTCATAAGAGTTGAGTTTTGTGCTAAAAGCCATGAAATCGTTGCCAAAATGGTTCCCAAAAGTTGTTTACGACTTATTTGGGGGCGGTCTGATGGATTGGGCCTTTGTTTTTGGTTAGTTCTTATTTTCGATAGCATGAAAAATTAAAAACTAGGGTAAATAAATATTTATAAATTCATTAAATAAATATATATATCAATAAATATTTATAAATTCATGAAACCACCCAATAATATTATAATTGGAGAAGGAAATTAAATATTATCGATGTTTAAGCCTAAAACAGTAGATTTAGATTAGATTTTAAGTAGCAAAAAAATCACAAACCTAATAAAATAAATGTAAATGATGTTTAAAGACCACAGTTCTGCTTTAATTCCTAAAATTTGAATACAATTTAACGTTCTTCCTCTAAAATTCAGAACATAACCCCATACCAACTGCATTTCGAACCCTAAATTTTAAAGTAAAGGCTTACAAATGTGATTACCTGGGACATCAATTATTCATTGGCATCTATCGATTGAATAGTAATCAAAAATGCAATCGGGTTTTGTCACCCCGATTCCGATTCCCATTCCCAAAACCCTCTCCGCCTTATCGCCGGGCGTTAATCTGTAGCCGAATTTCAATATCGCTCTGCGGTCTCTTTGTTGCCCTAATTTAAAATCCAAAACGAAAACAATTGCCGAGAGAGAGAGCAAGGAGAAAAAACAAAAATTAAATGCAACTGAAATAAAATAAAAAACGGAATTGCTTCCGTTCGGGGATCGGTTTCCCCCGGGCAGATTTATGAGGCAGGCCACTCAGAGGATCCTTTGCCGGCGGCGGTGGCCTCAAAGTCCCCGAGGAAGGCGGCCAAGGAAAATCGTCTCGAAAGTGAATGGGAAAATGAAAATGAGAATGCGCCGAGCATTCCAAATGTCTGACAATCTTCGGGCATAATTATTGGCCACTCGGCGGAGTCCAAACAAAGTTTTTTTTCGGGGCCTCAGGCACGTTCCTTCTCCTCGTTTTTCTCCCCTTATATTGCCTCGTTGCGTGTCCTGCCAAAAGGATTCCAGCCGACGTTTGTTCTTGGCCGCTCGCGCTTTTCACACTTGTCGATCATAAAAAATTATGGCAGTCCAATGGCACAGCCCCTAATTGTAGTTTCCAAAGAATATTCGGCCGACGATATATATGGCCATGTGAAGTCATAGAGGGTCTAGAGAGGAGCGGGAGAGTCGTGAGCTGGAAGAACTTTAAAGACTATATGGAAAAAGATATTAAAAGGGGTTGAAAGAATCAAAATCACGCTTAAACTACTATGAGACATTTAAAAAAATAATACAATTTTTAGTTTTAGTTAAAAAGGTTTTTTTTTTAATATACAAAATTTAATTTCCGTTTATTAAGCGTACATTTAGAATAATAAGTTGATAAATAACATAGTTTTACTGTGGAAATTTTTAGTAAATAAACATTTTTATAATAAAGACTTCGTAAAGATCAAAGCTCTCTTCTTATCACGCGACCATCTCTAGCTTCACAGACCAAGGCGCATGCGTGACTCCATTTCAGAGACGTGCCCACTTTTTGGGGAACTAAAAAATAAAGGGGGGGCCTACGTGATCGTAAGGGGTACTCCTGACTTGGGGTGCGTTTTATGGCTTGAATCGAGCTACCGTTTTGGAATTTTAACAATTCGAACAAAGTTTTATTTGATTTTAATGTTGAGCATTTTTGCCGCCTTCCCGGCAATGAGTTTTAATTAAAAATTCTGATCGCATTCGGCTGAGAAATTTTCTATCAAAATGCGAACTCATTTAAATCGCTTCGAAAACGTTTGATGTTTGGTTTATGAGCCTCTCGCTCCAAACACATTTCTCCTTTTAATTTGTCTTTGTGGTCGGGTTATAAATGAAATTATTGTCGGCATATGCAGGTTCTCAAATTTAAATTAAATTTCGGAGATTGGGAGTTAAGATTAGCGGATTCATGGGTTAAGCATACTTAAGTGGAGAAGGAATTCTTCTTGGATTTTATCTAGAGAGAATATAATGGGTTTTAGTTATATTTAAAGAGTTTAAGAGGGTAAATTAAATACATATAGAGAACTTGAATTAACAAAGTAAAATAAGTAAATAATTTATAACCAAGTTATTTAGTAAGAAATTAAAATATTTCAGAGCTTAGGGTAAAGATCTACCATTGAATACTAAACCAAAACTATTTTTTTCTATTTTAATACAATTGCAGACAAGAAATGTATTTTACTTAAACGTTTCCCTTAAAGGGTTTTCAAATAAATCAATAAAAACCATCCTAGTCCTTGACTTGTTGTGTATTTTATTTTAATTTACCTTCCCAATAAAATTAGTCGTAAAATCGTAACTAGTTTCAAATAAAATCCTTTTCCCAGAAATGAACTCCAAAATAAGTTAATAAAGTCTGTGTTAACAAGTATCTCCGGACCAAGTCACATGTCAATCACCGGGATGTGGTTAATCGGTAGTCGAATGCTGATTTGGGGACACAGCCATTCGGGAAGTGCCGAGGATCATAAATCTCTTCGGTCTGGCTAATAAAAACCGAGGAAAAATGCATTTATGGAGTCCTTTAATAAACCCAGTCTTCGGATCGCCGATGAGAGTTCATCGAAAGTTTTACAACTGTCGGCGCGGAGTCGATAAAGATTTTTATAGAGCGACATTTAAATAATTATTCCCGACGTCTCCCGGCCCAGGTATAATTGCATATAAATCAATGCGTAGAGAGAGAGGTAGATGCATAATGATATCTTCATAGGACCGGGGACTCCGGACTCGATCGATATTTCATTGATAGAGGCGAGGACACTGCGGGCAAAGGAAAAGCGAAAGGAAAATAGGAAAACCGATAAGGAAAAATGTCAACAGCTCCGGGGCTTGGCCATAAATTTGCCCCGAACCCGAGTCCTATTCCCAGTCCCATTGCCATTCCCATTCCCATTCCCATTCCCTGTTAGGCAATATTAAAAAAGGATTTCCCTTTGTCTTAGGTCGACAAAAAAGAAAAAACAAACATAAACGCCGGGCAATAATAATTAAAAAAATCGAAACAGGAGAGTATATACCTTTTTTTACCTGCCCTGATTTTCGATGTTTCGGCTGGCCTCGGTTTCTATTTTTTTGGTCAATGAAAAATTCAGGCAATTGGCGACAAAACTATCGAACAAGTTGACAAATACAGAATTATGAACTCGGACAGGTACAGGCTCGGATCTGAGACGTTCGTGAGGCGCCGTCCCTAGTCTGGGCCCACTCATAACTCTCAAGCGACTGACTCCGATAAGGATTGGGTGCCCGTCCTGGCGCCTTGGTCCTTGTTGCAGATGTCCTGTCGTCGGGGGGAGCTGGCGATTAAACTGCAGGTGTCCCGGCCACATTTGCTATCCTTACGCATCCCGAGCACTGGCTGCGCAAATCGAATCACATCAAAACTCATCAAATATTTGACATAATTTGATTTGATTGCCGGCAAGCCGCAGATGGGTGGAAATCTCCAAGGCAGCGGCGAAGATTCTGAACATCCCTCTCAGGGATACAGAGGGGAAAAATCTGTGCATTAAAATCTATTCCTGAGTTCCCATTAAAAGCAAATAATTATTTATTATTTAATTAATGAAGGTATACAGATAGCAAAATATTAATTCAATCGGATAACTACAACGCATCTAGGACACATTTAAATTTCTCTCGATTATACTCCCTTTACGCAACTGCCGAAAAGTAGGCAACGATTTCGGCAAACTAACTCCTAGTTTCTTACTTTATTTATTTTATTTTTTTTTCCATGCTTAAACTTTTTAAACATTCTTAAGATTTCCTTAGACATTTTCCGGCAGTGCATCCCCCATCGCTGCTCACGCACGCATAATTTCTGAAGAGCTCCAGAAGAGCCTTCAGCTCATCACCGTTCCCGCTCCGCTCGCCCGATTTGAGAGCCAAGCTCTCATTGTTGGCTTCCTTTGTCAATTGCACTCACTTAACGCGATTTCTGTGGCCCTCCGTCCGCCCCTCCCTACACATTTGTTGCATTTATTTATTTATTTGCTGAATGCTGCGAAAATTATATTTGCCCAGCCCACTCGAGTGTCGTTCGTTTTGATTGCGATTGCTTCTTGTGGCCAGCCGCACAAATCACTTGAAAAATTGTCGAGGACATCAGCCCGACAATGGCGGCAGCAGGGGAAATGTGACACAATTTTTTGTTGTATTTCTCCAACCGCGTGTGCAATTTTCACAGTGCAAATATATGGAAAATAAAGGAATAATAAAGAATTCAATCGAATTATGCTGTCAATTAAGTTGTCTGCAAAGTTAAGGGCTTTTCATTAGCGAGAAGTGCATCATTGAAAGTTATTACATTTTCGCAGCTTCAATTGTCTAGGGTTGCTATTTTTTAAACCTCAAAGGGAGAGGGTTTGTTGAGTGGAGTTAAAATTAAATAGGATTCTGTAATAATTCATTTCGAATTAATGATAGTATATTTATAGATAAACTTATGTTTCAAAGGGGTTTTACTGACCAAATTATCTTAGGATCGTTTAATGCAGATTTTCAAAGTAATATATGTTATTTAAATAATCCTTTTAAATAACCTGGCACTTCCCAATCCAACAAAGGCCTTTAACTAATCATTATGAACCTTATTTTTAAACCTTAAAAAAGGAAAACAAATTGTGCGAAGGATAATGAGATTAAAAAACATTAAAACTAAAGTGTTTTGGGTATGAACGGCACCAACAATGGGTCACTCTTAAAGGAAGCCGCTCTAATTATTATAGTTTGCTTACTCCTAATTGCACCTTATCGGACTGAGATTCTGATCCTGCAACAAAGAGTCACCTGATGTCAGGCACTCTCTTCCCAGAAAACACGAAAAGTATTAAAGTATCAACCTTTCTCTTCCATAGATCCACAGTAGCCATAAACATAAAATAGAATCCAAATTAGATCTCGAAAATTAGGCGCAATTAGACTCGAATTTGGTGGACTCTTCGGCGCGATAAGACTGCGAAAAAAGCAGAAGGCGACGACATAATTGGTTTTAATTGCAGAGATCTCCGTCTCCGTCTCCGGGAAATAAACAAAATGCTATCAGATCGATCCGGCGCGAAGGGGGTTTTACGAGCGCGTGTCAGAGGCGGAGTCCGGGGTGAAAGCGGGCCCCGATCGGCTCAATATATCCATACTCTCACAGGTAGATCCCACGGAGAGATCCGTCTCCGTTCGACGAAAGGATAAAGGAGCTGCTGGCCGTAAACACATCGCGCTGAAGCGCAACATTGTCTGTGTTTACGACTCCTCCATTGTCGATCGCTGATCGCACTCATTGTGCCCGGGGCTATCTCTGCTCTACATATAAACCAGACGATTTATCTTTTATTGTAGGTAAACACAGCCCTCGTCCTCCGCCCAATGCGAGTCCAAGGCCAAGGATGAGCCGCGAAGGAAAATCAAATTTTTATGATCGCCCAACGAGCGCTTGCGGAAACATTTGAAAAGCCGTAAAATCCCCGAATGCAACCCTATGAGTACACGGAGAGGAAAATTGTGGAGTATTTTCTTTTACGAAAATTGCAGTTACTGTGAAGATTGAAGAATAAAAGTATTTCTTTAGGGGAAATGCTTAATAAGCTACTTATTAAATAAATTAAAATTAACTAAAGCTAAACGTAGGCCACATATTTAATTAGAAAATACACTTACACTTTTCTTGACATTATAACCAATTTTTTCCCAAAGTGCATGGCTTGGCAGAGGCGTCGCGACCCTAGAAGTACAGTGTATATAGGGCCTATGGCCTATAGTTGATCCATAAACGCGTTGCTAGTTGCGTTTTCATTTCTTCATGATTTTATGGTCGGTGCATTTGTTTTTCTTACGCACAAAATTGCTTCAATTTTTCCCAAGTTTTATGGGATTTCTATTGAAACAATGCCACATCCCTCTCCGGGTCCCTCACCGAATTTCTCTGTGTGTGTTCGATATTAACGAGTGTTTTTGTGATCGCGAGGCAGCGGTTCGATCTATTTGTCTATTTCCAGCTCTCACAACATTTTAATTTTCCCTTTTATTATCTATCACCCGATTGCGGTTCATTATCCAGGGGGGCAGGGACCCTTTAAGATTTTCCCTCTGCCTGCTACTGCATTTCCCTATCACCTCCTCCTGGACCCGGGCTGGGGCGGCAGCTTCTGGGGTTTACGACTTTTAATTGATGTTAGTTTTTCCATAATTTATTGTTGCATTTTACGGTTTCATTTTAACCCTTTAATGGCTCTGCCTGGGCGCTCTTCGCTGGAAATCAAAAATTATGATATTTTTGAAAATTTTTATGGCACGCTGCCTGGGATTTTGAACCGCGGGACCACAGAACGTGCCTGTCATCGGCGTCTCCACCTCAGTCCCCATCCGGCTGATCGTCGTCATCATCATCATCTGTTCGATTTATGGCATTTGTGTGGAAACACTGGCTCCACAAAGGCCAGTTTTACGACCCCAAATCAGGCTGCTCTGGGAACGGGAACGGCAACTGATATCCCATAGTTATGGGCACATAGTGGGAAATCGTCCGTGGACTTGTGAAAACTTTATTAATTGAGTTCGTAGGAATTGGGATGCCAGATAAGAAGATATAACTTAATTACTGGCTAACCAAGCTAATGGGTATTTAATGAAAATGTTAAATACTTTTGTTTTCTCTAAATACAGTTTTTTAAACTGTATTAAAAACGAACCAGATATGGATAATTAGCTCGCATTTCTTCAAGGCTCAAATTTTGAAGCAAACTTTTAATGTGCCAGAATGACAGGACATACAGGAAACCCCCCTTGATAATTCCTTGCCCTTAGATTCAATTGAATTTGATCTACTTAAAGAGGAATTCGCTAAAAGTTCAATGGCAAACCATTCGCGGAACGTTGAACAAACTCCCGTCGATGAATGGCGCCCAAGGAAGAAAAGGCTTTTTTCTTATTTAATTCCCCTTAAACCCTTGAGAACCCATCGTTCATGGGAGATTCCTTAAAACCAGTTTTCCAAGTGGCGCTTAGACGGGGTTCCTTCGTCGAGACAATTTTCGGGCATTTCTCATCAGCAATTTCTGGCGTTTTCCTTATTTTTTTGATGCTGTGCTGCTTTTTAATAAGTTATGCGAGCTGCGAGGCAACCTACCTCCATTTGGTTAGGCCTGCTCCATGTCGTTTTATAATGTGCCTGTCTTAATATGATTTTTGTCCCCATCGGATGGACATACGCGGGATTCCAGAAAGCATCTTTTAATGTTGCCAGTTGGAGTCGCCAGAGCGAGGGACAAGGAAGTGGAGGCTGGCTCGTCAGCGGCTGTCTGCCGTTTGTCAAACTGTCATATGCTTGTCGCACGCTGGTCCCCCAAAAAAAAAAATCCCCTGGCTTCAACCTCAACATATTAGCTGAAATTTTAATTACCAACAGAGACTCAAAGCGGACATGCAGAGAGAGAAAATATTTCTTAATATATGTATTTTTCTTTTAATATTTATTTATTCACTCAAAGTTCCTGATAAATAGGATTTAAAATAATGTAACTTAAATCTGATACAAAGCAGGTTAATTATAGGACTAGCAATGGTTATTAAGGTGTCTTAAGAAGGTTTTGAAGAACTGTTCGACCGAACCAGTTGGGAATTATAGCGTAACAACAAAGCAATATATTATTTTTCAAGTAAATTTTATTAAAAATAAGAACAAAAACAAACAACTTTTAAAAAAGGAAAAATAGCTGAAAAAATTTAAAATAAATTAAATGTAAGAAAAATATTGCCTTTGGTGTTATGATACTGTATTAAAAACTTTATTTATTAGAGAGGCTTGACATAGGATTTTACGTAAGTGCGAGCAAGACGACTATACGCACTTT
>JAEIIF010023457.1:0-18451 GCA_018874455.1 Drosophila trapezifrons | reverse complement strand
GTATATTATAAACTTTTCACTATATCTACATTATATTATTAGTTCAGTGTTGTTGGCAGTTACCAGCCTATAGTTTAGTCTCCCTAAAATACCATTACCCAGCAATGTTAATATAAAACTCTTGGTAATTTCATCATTTATTCTTATTTCCAACGCTGCAAAGTGAAAGGCATTTATCCTCAGTGTGGATGGTCCCAGGACCTTGTCGAAGGGCAGACAAATAAATAAAACATGCGTCGTATTTGTCAAATCTGTTGCAATTGTTCCCAGCCAGGAGTGTGACCGATTCGAGGACCAGGACCTTAGCCCTTCTGCACACACCCCGGACCCCTGCAACAGTCCAGTGCCATCGTATGGCCGGGCACGACTCATTAAACTTGCAAACCCCGCCCCGAATCCCCCGAGCTGCGAACCCGATCCCGAGCTGGACGGCGCCCGGTGCTCGACCCTTCCACAAAACTGTTTGATTTATTTGACACTTTGTGCGTTTGTGTCCTGACACCGGAGCTGACACCTGCGCGCCAAATTAATGCAATGAAATTTGCCAAACTTTTATGAACGAGTTAAGTCCAGTGCTGGCCCTGGCCAGGGGAGAGCCCCACGAAATAAAGGAGAAGAAAAAGCTGAAAAAAGGAGGGAAAATACAATATTAATGAGTTTCCAATGTTAATAAGCCGAGAGATGGGGAGAGGGAGCGAATTTGCCGAGGCCGTCAGCTGCAGTCCGCTGGCGAAAATCCCTTTATAATTTCATTTTAGCCTCAACTTGAGAAATAATTTAAAAACTTTGTTATGTATTCTTAAAGTCATTTAAACGCAGACGCGCGCACAAAGTTGCCCGGAGGCACATGGGGTGAGCAGAAAGTATGCCGGGAAAAAATGTGAAATTTTAGACGCTGTCGTTGATGAGCTGCTGATGAGGCGTGCGCCTCTCTGCCAGCAGATCAGCCATCTAGTCCTGCATCCTGCATCCCTCTGGCCCCGCGCTATCATCTGTCAACCAAAGTCGAAGTCGGACTTCGCCAGTTCCTCAGCAGCTTCAGCAGCCTGCGAGGCCGAAAAACTTTGCGCTCGCCTTTTGTGTTTTCTTTTCTTTATATCTTTTTGTTTTCCATTTTTTTATTTTATATTTTCCACCAGTCGCAACTTTGCGAGCATAAAGAAAAATGAAAAATAACTGAGAAGCCGTGGCATATAAAAAAAAACACAACAGAAGGGAGTGCCTGAAAACAGGCGACGACACTTTGAATGCTCTTCTTCCATGGGAAGCTAAACATTTTTTCGTCATAAGAAATTGCCTATTAAAAACATATTTCAAAAGCAAAACTCTTTCTTCTAGATTATCTATTTTTAATATATTTTTTTCCTTACTTTGAATTCTGATTTTAAGTCAAATTGTAAGAAATAATACGGAATGTCTACAAAATATAAATCAAATGAAATGAATATCAAAACCTATATTTGTTTTAATTGGCAAAATCTTTTAAGATCGGATAAAATGTCACTTTTTTTGGGAAATCCATTATAATTCAACATGAAAAGCAAGACATATCCCTTGACTTAAGGCCACTTAAATGGAGGATATACCTGTCTAAGAGAATAAAGTAAGAAGGGCAGGCCACATTCCGAGGACTCCTAATTCCAGAGCCTGCACACTTTTGTGATTTCTCGCTTTTTCATACAGCCTCGAATCGCTGCGCAAATCGTAATGATGGAAAAAGTATCTCCTGAATATGAAATGAAGCAGCTGGACAAATGTCGCCGGCGAAAACTCGGTCCTGGCCCGGCCGAGCCTGAGCCGTCCATTGCCACTTTGTACCGGGGATAATAATAATAAAGTCGCCTCGCCTGCTGCGGTTGGACAACAGCTGCGCCGCCCTCCGTCTCGCAGCTCCTTTTGGGCCAGGTCTGAACGCAGGAGAGCCAGAGCCAGAGCCAGCGCCAGGCCAGGACGCTTTGTGCGACAGCTGGCCTCGAACTTAAATTAGCTTGTACACACAATCCGCTTTTCACAAACTTCTTATCCGTGAATTTATCTTTCATATGGCGAAGTGGAAACTTTCCCGGCTGTTTGCGGTGCCCGGGGAATTTATGGGCAGCCACCACCGACGACTGTGCCTTTGATATTGTCGCCAATATAAACATTTTATCATAAAGAGATTAGACGCCGATAAGCGCCGGCGAGAGTAAACAGCCAGGCAAATGAGGAACGCCCCATTCCGGGAACCGGGATCTGGGATACTAGATGCGAGATCCCAGTACGAAACCGAGAGACCGCAGTCGGAGTCGCAGTCCTTTGTGCCGGGCCCTGATTTACGGCTTCCTGATGCCTGATGCCTGATGCCGGGCCCAAACAATGCCGGGCAATTTCCCCATGCGGTGAAATTAATTTGAAGCATTTGCTGGCCACCCCCGGAAAGTGCAGTCTTGTCCGCACAGGTTCGCCAGCTGAATGGTTCCCAGCCAACTGCAGGGCAGCCGTAAAATGGCCACCTCCCCTGGGCTCTCGACAAGGTAACGAGGAGCGAGGAGCGAGGAGCGAGGAGCGAGCAGCAGGGCAATCTGTTTGCCCAACGGGCGTGGGTGTGGGTAGCTCCTGGAGTGGCCTGTGAGCTGCACTCACTGTCAGTTAAATCCCGGCGCTGCATTACGACATCCTCCCTCCTGCCTCCTGCCGCCTGCCTCCTGCCTCATCCGGCGTCCCGACAAATGTCTGAAGATAAAGCTGCAAAAATATTTTAACCTCCTTTGGCAGCATGTCGGCTGTCGGAGGACACTCACCCAGAGACCAGAGTCCGGGCCACAAGTAGCCCGCAGTGCATCCTCATTGTTGCCACTGTTTCAGCTGCAGGAGCCCAGATACCGGCACTAAGCAATGTTTTTGTGTTGTGGCCTTTTTCATATTTTATATGCGGCCGGAAAAAAACAATGCCAGCCACCGAGACCCAGGTCCGAGTCCTAGTCCAAGTCCATGTCAATTCGCTTGAAGTGCTCCGCTCGAGAGCTGGCCAAGCTAATGCCAATGCGCTGCAAATTAAAATTGCGCCAGCTCGTCAGTTGGCCGGCGCATTAGGCGAGTGCCATAATGAAATGGCTTTCTGGTTGAAGCCGGCACAAGACTCGCCCGGAGATTCTAATGAAGTTCCTGCTCCAGAAAGAGTCACTTTATTTTATTAGAAACCTGTTTGCCAAGCATTTGCACACAAATTAAATATGGTCCGCTACTGGGGCCCGGCTAAGTGGCTTTCGCTGCTGCCATTAGCCGGTGCTACCAATTCAATCAGGCCAGTTAGCCAGCTCAAAGCGATGGCCAACTTTGCAGACACGTTAATCGGGCCAACACAATTTCTTCATTTGCAGCGTAACTTTTTAATATCAGCCCGACGATGATTATGAACCTGGCCCACAGATGTTGCCCTGGCCTTGGTCAAGGGACCTTGCAACAAGTTTCCCCTTGTGGCCAGGACTCTCCGCCGCCAGCTCCAGCTTGAGCCATTTCTGTTACCGAGTCTGGTGTGTGTTTTTTTTTTTTTTGTTGCCAACACACACACACTCACATGCACTGGATGGCCCATAAGCGGCACATTGCGTCCGTCTGCGTTTGAGTGCGATTCCATCTCTGGCATTAAATGCTGCAATAAACCGGAATCGCTGGCGCGGAAGGGGAACTGTCTGCCCTCTTCTGTGACTAATGTTGGCTCCTGGCATTCATGGCAATAAAATTTCACTCCTTACAGCATGTCAACCTCTCCGCCTCCGTTGCCCTTTGGTAGATTTGTGCGGCTTGGTTTTATATTTATGATTTAATTGTCAATAAAATAATCATTTGCAAGCCTTTTGCCACTGCAGCCGCAGTACGTGCCAAACTGGGTTGAAGCTAATTTTTACCAATAAACGAGTCTGGGCAAGGGGAAAAGGATAGATCGAAACCACAGGCGGCCACATATTGCACTGAGGAAAAAATAAATAAAGCCTTTTAGAGTGGTTCCAGGTCTAACTTAGTGTCTATAAACATTTTCTGGTATTTCTGTAACATTGCACAGTCAACTTTTTGTTTAATGAAGTCTCTGTCATACCCGAACATCCGAAAATACATTTTATATTTTATCTCTACGCTAAATTCAGGGTATTTCTTTGTGTGTAGAACAGGACTAAAGCTGTGGGAGGCCACAGGAACTGAGAGCCCTGGCTGGCACTTAAGTTATTGACGAGATAAAGTTGAGGATTTTGTGTGCATTTTTGTGAAGTGCCAGACGAAGCCCATAATGACGCAGGAGAGTGGAATACGGGGAGGGGATATGGAACAAGGAAGCAGCTGGATCTGGATCTGGCGCTGAAGCTGAAGCTGAAGCTGAAGCTGGAGATGGAGCTGTAGCTGGAGCAGGAACAGAGCTGGCCGAGATGATGGCGTTGACGTTGATGTTGTCGACAGTTGTGATGCCTGTCCCGACATCATCTCACGTAGGGAGATGAAGCAATATGTGCCCGGGATGAAGGCTTCGAGTGTCCCCGTTCCCGTTCCTGTCCCAGAGAGTCGGTCTGTGTGTGTGTTGGCAGGTCTAGTTTGTTTGCTCAAATGCTCCTTTGCTCATGACACCAGAAGCAGGACAACAGCCAAATCAAACAACACGGAAAAAAGGAGGAGGCGAAGGAAACCAATAAAAAGCCAGGCGAAACGGAGGCGGAAAAGAAAACATTGTGGCCAAGCAACAATGCCAAGGATACACATGAATAAAAAATACAGTTTCCAGTCCAACATATTTTTGTTTGAAATGAAAGGGATAAGCTTCAGGCTAGACTTTAGCTTAAACTACTGTATTCCAAATAAATATTCAACCAAAACTAACAGTTCTTGTAGAAACGTAAATCAGTTCGATCAAGATACACTTCTCTTTACTTGATTCCATTGGAATATATATATTTCCATAGATAAAATAATCTTTTCTTATACGATTCCAGTCATAAAAGACGTTCATTTTGTGGTAGGGGTTTGAAATGAGACTTCTTCTTTTTTCGACTTGTCAGAACAAACTGCTTCTTCGAGAGACTCGCTTACAGATTAAAGTTAGTTAACATAGCCATAACATAAGTTTTACATGTGTATCGTATGAGCAGGTATTGCATAACTATCGGTATGGTATTGTTATCGGGATCTGATAGCAGTGTGACCCTCTACGAGCCAACTTCAATTTCGAAAGATAGGTTGGAGAAAGCTAAGAAGTTAGAGCTAAGCATTTTCATTTTTAAAATCCTTCAAATATTATTTTGAAGAGCTTTTTGATGTGTAAATCGGTTTATTGAACTGACTGATTAATCTTATTGATTTATTTCGCTGTGTAGATGTAGGCATCGCCCCATCGATTTTCACTTGAGCTGCGAGCGAACGCGCCGGGCAAATTCTCTGAAGTCGCACAAGCAAATGCGCGTAAATTTTGCTTAGCGCGCAATTCAAGTGCAAATACTTGACACCGCCGCACCTAAGCCAAGGAGAAAAGTGGGAAAAAAAGAGTCTGAAGGGGAATGGTATGGGTATGGGTATGGTATGGGCATGGGTATGGATTGATGGATGGAGGAGCACCCACTCAGACTCCGGCGATGCCATCAACTCGTAGGCGCGTTGCCTCAAGAGCCTCTCGAAACATTCCCATCCTCGTGCCCATCACACGTCAATATCCTTTTTGCGGTTTTTGTTTTGCTTTTTTCTCCTGCCTCCCCATAAACATTTGCAACTTTTCCGCCTCACTTGCCGCCGGCTCCGCTTCCGATATCCTTTTTGGCCTTTGTTTACACCAAGGAAGTTTTGCACTGATGTCTGATTTATTTGCATTTAGGTTGTGGTCCGTGCAGTTAATAAATTTCACTTACTCACTCGCAGGCAAGTGTTATCTTCCAAGGAAACTCGGGGAGGAAACAAGTTTCGTATCGAAAGTTTTTGGGTTAAAGTTTTCGCTTACCTATGTCAAGTTGATTAGTTGAGTCGGACAGCTGAACCGGGGACCCTGCTCCTGATCCTGATCCAACTTCTCCCCGGGGCCCCGGGGGAAGCAGATAATTTGATTGTGTGATTTATGTCACAATATATATTCAGCATTAATGAAGATGAAGGATATGGGGACTCTATCCGACCGCTTTGCACTTCATTAATTGTGCAAGGATGCGGTGCAAAAACCGAAACACGAGGGTTTATATAAAAAAAAAAAAAGGGGGAACTGACTGCAACTGTCGGACAACCGCAAATGCAAATGCAAATATTTGAAGGAGCGGACCAGAGCTGGGATGTCTGTTAACTGGACTACAAGCCAAACTAATTGTTACTGACACTCGCAGTGGCGGCAGCTTCTGTTCAGTTCTCCATCCATCCATCCATCCAGATCCAGACAAACGTCCTGCAGCCATTGAAAAACAGGAGCCGGAGCAGGAGCAACTGGTGCAGGAGCGGAAGCACGAGCGGGGATGAGCGCTCGAGACAAAGTAAAGTTATTTGCGGTTCATTATTCACTTTTGGATTTTATTTCCTTGCGGTGCCGGTCGAGGCACGATCGAAGACAGTGATGGACAGCAGATTGAAGCCCGTTCGAAACACGTTGGCGGCGCCGCCAGTTAACCCATCCTCTGGCCAAGCCAAAGCTGCATACACAATGACCCGACAATGGAGCACTGGAGCGCATTCGGATTCGGATTCAAATCCAGGAAGTGCCGTGGCAAGAGGAACCAGTCGAGACGTCGCTTAAATTGGGAAATTCAGCTTGGCTGCATCCGAAGCGGCGTTCGAGGAGCATTTTTGCTCTTTGCTTATTCATCTAGCAAGTTGAAAAATAAATTAATAATGCGTTCTTGCCACTGACGGCAGCTGCAGCCGCAGAAGGAGCGCACGGCAGGCGAGGGGGGAGATGGAAAAACTCAACTGAGACACTGTCAGGGACTTTGGAAATTCGTGCTGAGTTTTTTGCGCGCTCGCTCTAAATATATATACATATATATATATACGTGGTACGTACTATTTCTCGCATTCGTCTCTGGGTCCGGGACCACGTCCATCTGCATCTTCTTGCTGCTGACACCCCTGGCCCTAAAATTTAATTGCATCTTTTTCAACAATTCTAGCACGAAATGAAAATTCATGCAAACGCTTCGCAGATAAAAACGGAATCCCAAACCAGTCCAGGAACCGCCACAAAAGAAGGGCGAATGGCCAGAGGAATTTAAGCTTTCAGTTTAGTTCAGTCAAGATATGAATACTAATAGCCACTGGAATGTTTGAGTAGCCAAAGGACATTGCACTGCCACAGTGCTCTCTGTCAAGGAACTCGGCCAGTTCCCAAGACATGGGGCGGAGGCTGGTGGTTTCTGCATCCTGTTAGCTGCTCTCTGCTCCCTACTGCCTGCTGCCCTGCATCCTGCTCCCAGCTCCCAGCTCCCGGCTCCTTTTGCGGGCAATGTCATTACTCTTATTTGATTCCGTGGACATTCGCATAAATGTCAGATTGGGTTTATGCACAGGCAAAAGTTGAGTCCTTGAAATGCACCCACTGGCGGACATTTAAATGCAAAGGCCCTGCCTAAGAGGACGAGGACTGGCCCTAGACAAAAACGAGGCGAAGAAAAGCAATTAGCG
Organism: Drosophila trapezifrons; assembly: GCA_018874455.1. Classification (NCBI taxonomy): domain Eukaryota; kingdom Metazoa; phylum Arthropoda; class Insecta; order Diptera; family Drosophilidae; genus Drosophila; species Drosophila trapezifrons. The sequence continues at coordinate 10,837 of JAEIIF010023457.1, read as the reverse complement.
AAATTAATTGCTCAAGTTTCGCTTTGAAATATTCATCCGTGAGATTAATTCGCCGGCCGACAAAGCTCCGTCATCGAGCGGGCGGCCGCCCGCAATTTGTGGCTTTGACAATTGAATGGCTTTGCGGCCGGGCCGGGCCCGCTGATTGACTTGGCCCTCTTCGCATTCGCGCACGCGATTGAATTTGCAATTGCCAAGGGCTCGGCCTCCCAAGACTGGGATCAGTGCTGGCCAAGGTAACAGTATCTGGGAAATGGTAAGGAAAATGGCTATATTTCTCTGGGTAAGTTACCTCGAGAATAAATTCTTTACAAGCATTAAAACGTTTCAGAAACTATATTAACACACTTTCTAGATTCCTTAAGCCATCAATTTTTAATAAGAATCGTTCGGTTTATTAATTTATTTTAAATACAGAATTCAAACCATGATTAAGTATTTTTATTTTGCACTATTAAAATGTTTTAAAATATTTTCCACAGAGTTTAAGCCTGCAAACTTTATATTAAAGTAACCAAATAATATTAAAAATGTATAGAAGCATCCTCCAGCGTCTGCTCGGGATGAGCTCCTTAAGCTAGATGGGCATTCTTTGGCTCAACTTACCGCTCTCGAAGTGCAGCGCCACCACCGCGATGGCCAGGAGCAGGGTGTGGGCCAGGCTCCGCATGGATACCTGCCGCTGATCGCGAATATGTCCTGGCTGGCTAATTGTCCTCGCTCCTGCGGCCATTTTGCCGGGCTCGCTGTTGGGGCAGTTGCAGGGGATGTGGCAGAGACTGGGGCTCTCGAATTTATAAGCAATGTTGCTGCTGCTGCTGCTGCTCGCCGGCTTAGTGAGGTGCATTGAATTAATTATTTCATAGCTGCACACGAATTTGCAGGCCGCAGATTGTGTTGCGGGCAAGAGGGAGCCCCGGGTTCTTTTCGCTCTCGGATTCGGTTTCCTTCGACTTGGAGCTCCGCTTCCACTTCTCCTTTGTCGACGTCTTCGACTGCAGCACTTACGGAATTTTAATTATTCAAAATAGGTTTCTAGCACAGCAGGCGGCAGGCGGCAGGCGGCAGGATACTACAGGTTCGGTTCGTGGTTGCGGGGCTGCACTGCTTTAATTGCTTGTTTTGCTGCAATGCATTTTCCCGGGGCGTTGCAAATTTATAGCTGCAAAATACAAGGAAAACGATATGCGTTAGTTTTCAGCATGACCACAGAGAGTCCCCTACTCCACAGTATGTGTGTGTGTGCTGGTGTGTGCTCCAGGATCTATGTGCTGGTGTCCTGTGTAATGCAGCTAAGCCGCCGTGCCCAAATACATAATTCCTATGCAAATAAGCGTGGCCCAGCACTGAAATTTATGTGCGCACAGCGTTTTGCATATCTGCACACAGAATAGAGGCGACCAAGAGCGAGATATGTCCTTGTGCACAGTAAGAAATTGGTATTTAAATAAGATTTCTACAAGCCCAAGGTGGCATTAATATAGGAGCTTTCAAAAAACCCTTCATATCATTTTAAAACCCTCTAAAAATAGTTATTATCCCGAGAACAACACTTTACCATGTAAAATGTAAGTAGTAAAAGTATATTTAAATGGTAAATAAAAAATGAATTCTTGTTTGCATTTATATTTTTCTAATAGGTCCCTTTTTCTTCTTATACTGGATACAATGTAACTAGATTTTGTCTGTGAATCAGGATCTTATTTCCCTTCCCAATTGAACTAGTATTAAGTGAATAAAAAACTGATTTGCTTTTTTCACTGTGCACATACGAACATCCGTATATATTCGAACTGCTCTTCCTGAACGTTTTTTTTCCACAGGCGAATAAAACTCAAGCAGAGCGTAAAAAAATATAAACGACGGCAGTCAGGCAGGCAGGCAGGCAAAAAACAAAATGCCAACGCAGGACAAGCTGCCAAATTAACAGAAATTTGGATCGTAGCCCGAACTTTTAGTCTCCGCAGGATAGTGCACAGGACTCTGTGGACCCCACACCCCTCCCACTGCCCTCCCCTTGCAGTGACATCAAGCCAACTGAAATAATCCCGCAAAATATTGTGTGCGCATTTCGGATTTGTTGTCTTTGATTTGGCGCGGTTTTTCCGCCATTTCTGTATGAATTTTGTCCGCTTTTTATTCAGTGTTTCTTTTCCTTTTTTTTTTTTATAACCATTTCTCTACTTAACATGTTTTGGCAGTTGCGCATTTTGGATCCCGCAGAATGCCCGCGAACGCTGCCAATATGAGGCTCATAAACAATTCTATTAAAATAAATGTAGCATATTTATAAGGGCACCGAGTCGTGAGTCGCCCAAAGTGAAAGCAAAAGCAACTTAAATGCTTTATAAATCGACTCGAATTTGTTTTCCTTTCCCTGCGTAGACTCAGCCAGGACATAGGTATGGAAAAAACCCAGACAAAAAGTACCAGCAAACGGACAGACCAAGCAACAAATTTTGATGAAAGGCCCAGGCAGGGAAAATATTGATAAAGATGGCCCTAAGGAGGGGCGGCGAAGAAACATGATTGATTTTATGTATTCGGGCCTTAACAAAAAATATAAGAAAAAAACCGAAGCAAGGCTAGGGACTACTAGCTCGAAGGAGCGATGATGATGATGACGAGCGGAGCAATGAATGACCGCTCGGCCAACAGGAAATACGCAAAAGTACACAAGGATATTGCGTACCCAAAGCAATACGATATACGACTTTTATGCGCAGGACACAGATATCTCCGGGCCGAGCTGAGCCACCAAATGAAAATCGAAAAACCAGACCGCAAAACCGCACACTCACACACACACTGGATGAGTTGGGGTGCGTATGAGGAAATTTGTGTATTTGCCATAAAATAATTTATCAATTGGAAAATTTCTAGACAGACCTCCTTCTCCTGCTGCTGAGGGAGAGGGGGGTAAAAAGGGGAGAAGTGAAAGGAGTAAACCGGGAATGCCAGGGTAAAATGCCCAAGTATTTTGCTATCGCCACCCTCCATCTCCGTCTGTGTATTTGAGGGTAAAATTATGACAGGAGGAAATAAAAAAGCATAAATTTATTACCGAGCCGAGCCGAGCCGAGGACGATGACTACTAAAACTTGGCCACAGGCCCGTGGGGAGCACTCGCTGCAAAGTAAAGATCATAAATAATCGAAGGGGCGACAATATTGGCGCAGGACAATGACAATGAGGGGAGAGCGAGAACTGAACCCTGACGTTTTGTGGAGCATATAAATATGATTCGATTCGATTTGGTCGATGGTCGATGGTCGAATTAAAGAGGTTTTCTCCGCCGAAGGACACAAGGGGTTCCCGTGGAACAGCGAAGCCAGAATAATTGTACAACAATTTGCTGTAACAAGGATATCAAATTTGCACAAGCTGAAACCGAGCATAGAGACAGCAACGGCAATAGCAGCGACGAACAAAATAAAAAGGATAACGAGCACAATAAAAGAAATGAAATCGTAGCCCCCGAAACAGTTGCTAATTGGACAAAGCAACCGAAAAATGAAAGCCAAGCAACAAGAGGATATACGCGCCAAGGACTCCCGACCGCCGTGTGTGACCCAAAAGCCAAATCTGTCGGCTCCTTTTCGCTACCCATCCTCAACCACATTCTCCCCCTCCACTCGTGCTATTCAAATGCAGGCGAAAAAAAAGACGGACAAAGAAAAAACGCCCGAAATGAAATAAAAGAGATTGGCTTAGTTAGGTCTAATTTCTCGGGCAGACAAAGTGCTTAAAAAATAATTACACGCTGGCAATCAGCAAGTTGCGGTGCCACAGGAAACAGGAAACAGGAAACGACGGACACGCGACGTCATCCGTCCGTCTATCCGTCTCAGTAGCCTTCCGGCGGTGCTGGTGATCTGGTGGCCTGGCGGTGCGACTCGTTAGCAATTGACCGCTTGCCGGCACGTCAAATTCAATTTAGTTGCTGGGCCCCGAAAACGCCATGCCGCAAATTCGCCAACTTACAAGTAATTAGGCAGCTCCACTGCAGCTGACCACGCCCCCGCCCACAAGGCGGCCAAAGGCCATCCACACACACCCACCAAAATACACAAGCCCACACAGCAAGGACATCGAGGACACGCGTCGTCAGCTGCTTTGCGTGGACGCTGGCATCGTTTGCTTGATTGTCATCGCCGCAGTGGCGTGTGGATGCAATTGTAGTTTTATACAGAGAGAGAAAACATTTCAGCTTATTCCATACGAATATCTTATTTTGGATTAGTTTTGCCTTTGCTGTCTGTCAAATCGTTCAGAATATAGGTACTGAATAAAGAATACATTAATTAAACTGTAGAAAACATTAAGCTGCTACTTAGCTTCCTAATAATAAAATAAATATACTGAAATTAAATACTGTAAAACATAATCTAGAGCTACAATATGTAACAGGCCAAATAGATAAACAATAAGTTGGCCACACTATTAGAACAGTGGCTCTCTCTCTCTCGAGAGAGAGGAGCTATCTGTAAGAGCGCTGTCTACGTGCAGCGAAGTTCAGTTGCGATCGAATCATAAGACTAATAAAGAAGACTTGTTCATCCCTGATACAAATACCTTTGATAGTTTCTTAAATATTCACCCGGCCTCTGACAACTCACAGCTCTTAAGTCAAATTTGTAAGATCAGACTTGTCAGTATTTTATTTGCAGTGCAGTTGAAGTCAGAGGGTGGTGGTGCTGCAGCCGTTTCAGTTGTCGTTGGCTAATTGCACATTGTTCAGAGATGGAAGCTGGCAGCTAGGATGGCACGAGTAGCTTTCTTTGCCGCTCTCCGTCGCCTTTTTACGTGTTTGACATGCACTTCGGCCAGGGTAATTACCAATTTGCGGCGCCAATTTGGCTGCCCATATCCGCCGCACCAAGTCACCGAGTCACCAAGTCGCAGCCGGCAAAAATTTAATTAGTTTGCCATCCAAATGCTCTGTCACAGTATCTGGATAGTAGTCAACGCAAATGACACTTTTGCAACAAGGACTCCGGACCGGACCACAGAATAAAGGAAACAGGAGCGAAAAGGAGCAAAAGGAGCCAGAGAGGCATTCGATGGCTGGCCGCAGGCGTCGCGCAATTATGAGCAATCGCAGCTATCCCTTTGACCCTTTGTAATCTCTTTAATGGCAGGACGACGGCAGCTGAAATAAAAGCTTACGGCCCCAGTTTAATTTACTTCAAGTGGCCGTCAATTAATTTAATTTAAGCCTCTCCGCACAAAGCATGATTACACTTTGACACTTTGACAACGGCATATCCGCATATCCTGGTGACCCAGGCCCAAAAACGAGTCGTCCTGTTGCGCCAACAGTAACGCAGGACCAGACCGATAAGCGGGCCAAAGGTTGCCAGGGCAATCGATGTCACATTTCTCATTTTTCCATTGACCCGGCTTAAGGCAAACTTTAATTAAAGCAACTTTGGCCAGACGCATAAATGTCGATGCACTTGCTCTCTGATTTATGCACCATTTTTCTGGTCCACAGACCGACGTCAGTCACTCAGATCGGCCAAGGGGATAACAGGACACTCAGCCACAAGCGCATACAAATCACTACACTCGGGGAAAGGCACAAATAAAGGAAATTGAAGAAATTACTTTAAATTATACCGAAAATCATTCGAGACTAATCTCGATGTGGACTGAAACATATGTGAATCTAATCTTTTTCCATCGCATAATTGCATAATAAAACGATATATAAACGAAGACTTTATTTAAAGGACTTTATAACAAGAGTACGAGTTCCCAGAGAATCATTAAAATTCTTTATTGAATCCTAATTGACACCATTCTTTCCTTTATTTAGAAGAACACAAGTGCCTTGGGAGCATGTTGTTTGCTTACAATTGAGATAGTGCGTTTTTTTCCCTCTGTGCAGGAGCTGGAACAGCAGCTGTATTCGATTTCAAGGACACTCGATGGGGCAGCTGCCTCATCCGGATCCGGATGCTGCTGCTGCTGCTGCTGGTTGGTGCTGCTGCTGGTAGCCGGAAGAGCTCTTCACAGTTTATAGCTCCAAGTGGCCGTTGGCAAGTGCAAGTGGAAATTCTTGAGCGCACTCAACTCTTCAACTGATTACGGCTTGTTTTCCATGCAAGCAACACTCCGGAGTCCGGAGCCTGGCCCTCTGGGCTGGGATAGCGGCAGGACTCCGGAATGATTGTACGTGTGCGGGCTTAATGCGCTAAAATGATTAAGCCGACACTCTGGGCCACAATCGAACTCGGGCCTCTTTTTAATTGGCCCAAACGGAAATCGTTCGAAAGGTTAATGAAAATTTGATTAAACGTCTAATTGATTGGCGGTCTAGCGTGCAAGGCATTGATTTTTGTTCGACCAATGGGCGGGTATTTTTAATTTGATTAAACTCAAGACGCTGCAAATATTTAACGCTAATTAAACTCGACAACCAACAGAAGCCATTCAATGGACATGCCAAGGACTAATTAAGATTTTGTCAATTACTTATGGCGAGTGCCACGCCCAAGGAGCGGCCGGGAAGGAGAAGGTGAGGGAGAGGAAGCTCCTGACGCAGCAAACTGCACGCTTCACTGTATCCTCTTCCTCTTTATTTGTCCCAGAGAGTGTGTACGTGTGTGTGTGTGTGTGTCTATGCAATCATTAAAATTAATTTATTGGTTTCATTAACTCGACTGCCGAGTCTTTAGCAGCTCGGAGAGCACATTAGGCGCTTCTACGCCCGCCAATATCCCCTGGAAGCTGCAATCGTCCCTCGTCCCCTTCCGCTGCCGCCACCCTCTTCGAAGCCAAATGACACTCCGACGACATTCTGTTTCATTTTGTGCGGCAACCAAGCCAAAATCCGTTGAAAGCATAAGCCAGAAAACAGAGGCAGCGGGAAATGGCTCCCAAGTCCGCCCTCGTCGAAGCCTTTGCGCTTGGCTGACCAACAATGAAAATATAATGTCGTCGGATCTGCCCCCCCAGCTCCCTTATCCCGGCCTTATTGTCAGTAGCCAGAAAGCCAAAAAGGAAACAAAAAACACAAAAGTGGAGAATTGCGCTAAATGAAAATGAACTAGAAATAATCATCATTAGGCGGGGGGCCACCTTTATGAACTTTGGCAACAAGTACCTACTTGCCCGGCCAGCTTTTGGCTTTAAGTTCAACACTCGGACCGCGTCGCAAAAGTTTGCAGCCAAACTAAGTTGGCAGGAACACGAGCCAATGCCTTACGAAGAAAATTAATAACCTACAGTCGAGGAACGATCATGTTTCCTATATACCTTGGTTACCCATAGTAGCAGGCCTGGTAATCACATGCTTCCACTCAAAATAAATATAATTTCCCTTAACTAAGGCGGGGTCCCTTTCGCCCAGTGCCCCCTCCTGGTAAGTCGAGCTGTCAGGTCTGTCTATATCTAAGCAAGCACCACCCCCCCGAAGCGCGAGGAGCCACCCGCTTGATGCATTGCACTTTGGCGTGTTGCTGACGCCGCGGGCGAGCTGTGAATGCCGCAGTGCATTTGGCAAATAAGAAAAATTGCATAAATTTCATTAAACTCGAAATGTCAAGCAACTGTCGTGGCCCCCAACTCCGCACCCCTACACCATTCCGTGGGGGTGTGTCCTATACATGTGGCTTTACAGCTCTGTCTGGGCCGCGGCCCGGCAATATTAAAAATTGTGCACCAAAATCCCCAAAGTAATTTATTAAGATGCCTCATGATGTTGCTACGTTCCGCCGTTCTTTTTTTTCTACTTTTTGTATTATTTACGCGCCGCTGCCTTCACGCCATTAAAAAATACACGGCGCAACCTACATTGCTACATTTTTTATGCAAAAGTCGTATGGCGGCAACAACTACTGCCTCGTACTTTCCCTGCCCAGCTGCTCCTCATTGGAGTTCCAGCTTTGTTTTAGCCGGGCAAAGGACGCAAATGCAACTTGAGGGCCAAAAGAGACAGGAGTCTGAGTGACGAGGAAGAGTCAAAGATGATAATGCACTGAGAAATATGAAAGCTGGGTGCAGTAACTGAATCAGACTAAATATAACTATGAAAAGTATATAAGGAGGCTGAAGATTGTATTAAATGTGAAGGGTTCTAGCTTTATAATTTGAGACCCTACTATATCCCAAGATCACACTCACACCATTATATAGTAAGGATTGTCTAGACGCGTTTCAATAGAGTTCCAACATTCGATCTCATCAGTGAACATTTTCCTACGATCAACCTCCTGACATCACTGCCTATTTAAGCGACCGTGTCCCAGAATCCCGACTTGAGAATTCTATGGACAAAAAACTCTCAAATGGACCTTTCCAAGCTGTAAATGATACCTTAGGTTATTCATTTAATTAAAATTCGGGTAGAACGTGTGTTGGTAATAAAAATAAATAACGAATACTTTTTCAACTCAATACAAAGTTATTTCCACTTTGGCTCAGTGCAGAGCTATAGATACAGATGACACCCCATGACTCCAAGTGGCCAAGTGGACTAATGCATCTGCAGAGCAGCTCCCGGGGCAGATTCGCATCCATCGTTAGCGTCCTGACATTTATATGAGCTTCTGGCCTGGCCTTAGCCATTTTTGGCTTTGATTGCAATTCGCAGTTTTTGCGGCCAAGGCATTGTCATAAATTACTTTGCATTGCTGCCATCCTCGTGGCTTCGGCTGTGTGCGTATGCTTGTGTATTTGAAAATCGTAAATCAAAAGAGTATGGGAAGAAGGAAGGAGAGTCAGAAGGCAAGAACGAGAGCGAGCCAGCGTCTTTGCCACACTGCGTATGTGTGATATTTCATAAGCGTGTCATGAATTCTAATTACCTTCTGGCAATAGAAGCAATTGCCATTTCTACGCTTTGCTTAGCCGCTCGGCTGGCTCTGCTTTTGCATTTTATGCGCACACAATTCATAAATTTCATTTTTAAATTGCTTTTCAAACTTTTTACACCCCGCACACACTCGCACACGTACATACTCGTATTAGCCATGTAGGAGTTGGCATATTAAATTCCATACTGCCGGCAAAAAGAGCATAAAATAATCACAATTATTTTAAAAATTAGCAGATAATGTGAATAATTAAATTCGAGCGAATGCATAACTACATGATAGCATGCAAATTTAATGCGCAACACAATAACAATAAAAGCACAAAAAATAATAATCATCGTTGTCATTTTTTCCTCTATTAAATATTTCAGTGTTTCCTTTGTTGCGCCGTCCATCCACATTGCCGCCATTCAGGGGCAGCGATTCATTCGGCCATTTCCCTGTTAACGTCATAATCCGCGATATGCAGTTTAGCGTATCAATTACCGCATAGCGGCAAAAACTGGCATGTGAATAAAATACATTGCCAGTGTGTCCAGCTCATCAGCGAATGCGATGTAGATAGTGCAAGTGAACAGAACTCCCGTAAATAGAGCATAAAAGCACTCCAAAAGTGAGTCCCGACTGCGGATTACCAGCTGGCTCAATGATATTAACTCCATTTGCATCATAAAAACCTTACTAAAAAGATTACGATACATAAACAGGCTTACATTTCGTAAATATTTCCGGACAAAAGGTATTTTTTACTCATTTACTGTAGCAGCTCAAAAAACACCCTGCTACCCTGTAGCCATGAGAAATATGACTAAAAAATAGGGCCATCGTTTGGTGAAAATAAATTTACAATTTTTCGCATGCAAAAACAGCGATTTCCTTGGCCGTATGCATTTTTATTTAATGAATGTACATATATCTGGCAAATCAAAAATTGATTTGAATTGCCGTGCGGTAAGTACAGTTGAAAGCGACCATTCAAAGTTGGGGCCGTGGGTGGTGAATAATTGAAAGTGGGCACCGGCCACTGGTCAGCAGTACAACGCTGATGACATGAAAAATTCATTAAACGCGTCAGGCCACAAAAAGGGGCAACCACAATGGGTTCGGTCCTGGCCGGCGACTGCAAATTGCAAAACGAGCCACTGACGCAGCATTAGAAATCTCAAATTTCCAAAAATTTCATTTTAAACAGGACACGGGCCAGCCGGTGACTGCTGACATTTCACAGGATGCTTGCCGAAGGAATGCTAGCCAAAGGCTCAAATTAACAAAATGCGGTATGCGGGCGATGGACCATATGAAGTCTGACAAATATTTAGCTCGTTTTCGTCCATCGGCATTGGCTTGGTTAATAAATTAGTAAAATGTTCTCCTCTGGACAACGATGTTGGTCAAGCGGTTGTCATACGCCTGGCGCGACAATGGCTTTGATAATAGAATTTTTGCCGCATTTTTGTTCGCATTTCGGCATGAGCGACAGCTGCAATAATAATAATAATAATAATAGGAGCTATATCCAGCCACACCCGGCCACATCATCATCGGAGGCAGCTGAAAATATGTTAGACAAGCGCCAACATTAGCAAAGTGTTTGTAAAATATGCCAACAACTCGATTTTCCTGGTTGTTATTGGAATGTATGTTCAGGCCCCACCAGGAGCCCATACTCCCTTGCAGTATTCCAAATATTTTGTAAAATGCCCAACATAAATGCAGGCACGGGCGAGTGAATAAAGTTGCGCCCAAAATAATAGCAACAGGAATAAAATATATAATCGTGAAAGGGAAGAGAGAGTAAGCTTAGCTCGAAAAGTTTTTATTCCCGTGCAGGTAGGAGGAAACAAAGCTGTAGCTTATATTATGCGGAAACTTCAGCTGGAAATGGAAACCTAACTAATTTAGGTAAAATGCATTAACAAAAGACATCTTAAGGTCTCTATTTCATTGAAATCAAGCTCATTTTTATACCCTTGCAGGGTATTATAATTTTGTCCAGAAGTTTGCAACGCAGTGAA
>JAEIIF010023456.1:0-11038 GCA_018874455.1 Drosophila trapezifrons | reverse complement strand
CAATTTATTAACCAACAAAACCACATTTACTTACTTTTTATAATAAAAATAATCCCACATAAATATACCAAGAAAAAAAACTAGATGGTATAACTTGTAGGCTCTTTGGCATTAAATTGATAACATCGAATTCATATAACAATAGTATAGATTCTATGACAATTTTTTTTTGGGTTGGGGTCTAGGGTTTTAGATAGATGGGAGACCCGAATCAGATGGCGGCCTGGCGGGCATATCAAGGGCGTCATCGTCATTGTCATCGTCATTTGTTGGCTCATTTATTGGGCCCTTATTTTTGTTTGGAGATTGTTGGGGAAGTGGGAGACCCGCATCAGATGGCGGCCTGGCGGGAAAACTAAGAGCTTCATCGTCATCCATCTGATCACTTGGCTTTTTCTCTGGCACTCTTTTGGAGCCGCCTTTTTTGGGTGGAGATTGTTGGGGAAGTGGGAGACCCGCATCAGATTGCGGCCTGGGGGGAAAACTAAGAGCTTCATCGTCATCCATCTGATCATTTGGATTTTTCTTTGGCTTTTTTTTGGAGCCGCCTTTTTTGGGTGGAGATTCTTGGGGAAGTGTGAGATCCGAATGATATGGATCTTTTTTTGGGCCCTTTTTTTTCTTTGGAGATTCTTGTGGAAGTGGGAGACCCGCATCAGATGGCGGCCTGGCGGGCAAACTAAGGGCTGGATCGTCATCCATCTGATCATTTGGCTTTTTCTTTGACACTTTTTTGGAGTTGCCTTTTTTGGAGCCGCCTTTTCTGGGTGGAGATTCTTGGGGAAGTGTGAGATCCGAATTAGAAGGCTCTTTTTTTGGGCCCCTTTTTTTGGTTGGAGATTGTTGGGGAAGTGGGAGACCCGCATCAGATGGCGGCTTGTGGGGCATCTCTAAGACGCTGTCATCTTCTTCGGGAGGTATAAGGAAATTTCTCGTTGTCTCTTTTATGGAGGCGCCTTTTTTGGTTGGAGGCGGGACCGGAGTCCTGCTATTTTCCTGGGGCTGTGTTGTGCCCTTGGAGTCCTCCGACGGTTTTTGGCCGCTTGGCGTTCGCATGTGCATTGAGAACTTGACGTGGCCCTTGCCCTGGAATTGCAAGTCAATGGGAATGTTGCGGGCCCAGACCTTGCAGACGATGAAGACATCCTGGTTGGCGGGCATATTGTTCAGCTGGACGGCGACTACTCGTGTCACGCCCTTCATACCATCGGACAGCTCATAGAAGGGGCCCGGGTAATAGCTGATCGAGGGCTTGGGCCCCTTGGTCACCTCGCAGCTGAGCCAGATCCTGGGAGTTCCGCCGTGCTTGCGTATGACGTCCTCTAGCTCGGAGGGCGCTTCCTTGGGCAGCTCGTCGGGTGTGTCGTAGGTTTCCGGCTCATAGCCAATCACCTTGTTCAGCCGGACAAAGACGCACGGCTTCTGCTTCTGGTAGCCCCACAGCTCATCCTCGTTGCACTCGTCGAAGTACTCGATGGCGCTCTCGTCCAGCGACCGCAGATAGCTTTCGATCTTGTCCGCGATGGGGTAGATGTCGTGCACCTTTTTGGGAAGGAACGTTATGGTGCTCGTGTTATGTGGCACGAACGACACGCCCGGCGGGCCCTTGAGCCAGCGCGGGCTGTCCTTGCCAATGATCGCCAGCATGAAAATGGCGTACCAGAACATCACCACCAGGGTGATCAATGCGTAGAGGAACAAGTAGAACAGGATGATCCGCACCCAGGCCCAGGCGGTGCGACCGAAGAGCCTTTTCTCGTCCATGTCCAGCACGCGCTTCGACCAGGGCATGTCCTTCTTGTGACGCCGCATTTGCTCTCTGCGGAACTGCTTGGTCAGCTTGTAAGGCCCCGCGGGGACCATCATATCCTCGGGCATTGTGGTCCTCCAGAAGGCGTAAAAATACGCTTCTGATAACTGAGTATTAACTATTAAATTTATAGCAAAGTCTTCTCTTAAAAGCAGAGACCAAGCCCTAGTTCAGATTGAGAATAAAGTCTAGAGTCTAAGGCTTCTTAGTTTTAATATTTGTTTTTGGCAGTGATTTCCAAGAGACACTATTTTAGGAAGTTGTGTTATATTAGGAATAACCAATAAAGGATTAAAATACCTTAAAATTTGTATGTGTTTCAAGGATAAAAAGCATTTTGTTTTAATTATAAAAAGAAATATTTTACAATGCGTTTCAATTCTTGGTGGCGCAGCTGTCAGCATGTCTAAGGGAATATTTCTTTTTCGCGCTCGCCTCGCTGAAAATGCTAAATCCTCCGAAATCTGAGGCCCCCACAGACGCGGCTGCTAACAATGCTTATGTATTTATTTGCCTTTATGCCCCTGGAGCGGATTGCGACTGGGGGGAGGGGACCTTTGTCTAATCCAGAGTCCGCCAGCCCCATTCCCCGGAGAATCGGGCTGTCAGTCGGCTGCAAAGTCAGTCACAGGATGCGTCTGAGCGTGAACTTTTCGCGCTCGAGTGCTTCGCATGGGTTTTCGCCGGCTCAGGGCTGAAATGGAGTTGCAGCGACTCTCCGCTCGGCGCAGCTGCATTTCTATTGTTATTGTTAATAATTTGCCGCCTTTGTTTGCGGAAATTACAATTTTGTCAAGCCCGGGGGGCGAGGAAGGCTTTCCTTGGATTTTGCCTATTTCCAATTTGCCGGTGACTTGCTGGAAGTTAATTACGTTGCGGAGTCCTTTGTGTTTTCCACGAATCCATTGTTCGGGAATCAAAATCACTTCGATTGACAGGACTTTAATTATTAGGTTTCATGCAAAACGAGGTGTCCAGTTGCTTCCAGTTTGATTTGTCATCTATCTGTTAGGTCAATGAAATTACCAACTTAAAGGCATCATCGCAGGCAGAAACTACTTAAAATATTGTCTATGCAAATTCGATTCACACCCTAAGTCCACGGAGCGATTGTGTTTGCATTAATTAAGCTTTATTCAAATGACAGATTCCAGTTTTAATGAACGATCTGGCATTCGATTGTAGGACCGGATTAATTGGCTCAACTTTGCCAGCTATTTAATTGGTGCGGCAAGAGCTTATTTAAGCCAAACTTTGGCTTTTCTACTCCTGTAGGATCCTGTTGTGTGTTTATTGACACTCGAAGAATAAGTTGCAGCAATCGGGACAAATCTAAATAATATTTAACGAAGAAGGTTAACATAAATAATTAATTAGGTCACAAATTTATTAAAATTAAGCTATTAAATATATTTTTGTATTTCACAGGATCAAGAACTTCCTAAAACAATTTCACAGCTTCTATTTGTGAAACTGTTTATCGAGCTTATAATATATATTAGTCCGTTTTATTTATTTTTTCATCTACCTAAATTTTGGTAACTCGTAATCCCCCTATTAACCTTAAATTAATAACACATAATTAAGCATCTTGCGGAATTTTGCTCTAAGCTAAATCTTCCTTAACTAATCCGGTTTTTTACTGAATAAAAATCTTACTTTGTTGCCCCTCAAACGCTTAAAAACAGTTTAATTTTGGGCTTGCCTCCATTCTAGTTGAAGGCCTTTTTCGAGTGTGTACGGAATGCCACAGAAACATTTTTCAACTCGCCCAGCTGCAGCTGCAGCTGCATTTGAAACTTTCTGACCAACCAACTAATTGTCAAGTGGAGAGTCGATGCCGCCGGCCTGCCACATAAGTCACCATCCGGCCCACCGAGGAAAAGAATGAAATTCCGCCCAGAAGGGAAAATGCAGTAGGATGCCGTGTGGTTGCATTTGTTGACTGATTTCCAAAATGCCGTGCAACGCACAAGAGTACGCCAAATAGATGGATGTGGATGGGATTGGGGTGGCTTCGCCCAGTTTGGGATGGTTTTGGTCCACCAAGTGGGTGGTCTGCTGGCACGCAGCTGACAATAGGAATTGGCCAGGGACATTGACTGACGGAGCGAGCGAGCGAGCGAGGCATTTGGCAATAGCAATACCAGTTGGCCAAAGTGCCCGACTTCGTGTCCCATATATATAACACGCAGAGAAATTCGTACTTCATATTTATTGAGAAATTCGTGTGGTTAGACTGCAGATGGATCAGTCAAGGGTTGAGAAAGGTCCGAAACATGTAAGGATATTATTAAATCATATATATAATATTAAAGCTTTTAACCAACATTTATCAGTAAGAAACCACACATAACTACATAGCTCTCTAAAGATCACATTCTTGGCAGATATAAGTATGAATGCAATATTGCTCTTATATTTAAAATTTCGTATTGTTTATATTTATATATTTGGGGTTTTAGTAATACATTTCATGACACGTAGAATTCTCTCCTCAAAACATTAAACAAATATATTTTACGTATGCCACGACTGTCAGAGTCTGCTCGCAGTGCACCTAAAATATCCCGTATCCCATATCCTGTCTCCTGAGCCTGCTGCACTGCGTTTTCCCTTTGACAATATGCTCAACATGATGCTCCAAAAACTGTAAACTATGCGCCAGCACACACACACACACGCACACACTCTCGTAGGCACGTGGGAATTGTTGTTTAGCGTGTGTGTGTGCGAGCGAGTTGCAAAAATAACGTTGACAACTTTTATGTGGCGCCAGGGATGGAGGGGACAGTACGGTGGTTCGGTGGTTCAGTGGTGCTGCGGGGGCGATGAATGCGGCTGTGGTTATTTATGGCAATTAAAGGACTAATGATGTCCCAGCGCAGCTAGCCGGTACATGATGCTGCCAAAGCTCTTCCTGTTCCTGTCCGCTCTCCCTTCCGTACACCAGCCGAGGTCCTGACAACGGCCGAAAAGTTTTTGGAGCCACCACAAGGCAACTATTAACATACCCTTTCCGGGGATTTTATTTTTATGTAAAAATTTATAGTTTCGGTAAATGTATAAACGGGTATTCTTTGAATATTAAAGTGAATGGAGTTAATATCAATAATCAAACTCCAATCAGTAAATAAAAAGGGTTAATCTTCTTGTTATTAAAAATATTAACAAGTAACTAATACATATATGTAACATACAAATTAAGAAAACTCAGCTAAACAGCATCAGCTTAAACGTATTTCAGTTAAGAGTATTACATTATATGAAATAAATTCAGCAAAATTTTCGTTTTTATTTATTTTTTGTAAACTCTTCTCGGTGTTTGAGGTTTATGTATTTTCATATTGTTTTATTTTCGCCGTTTTTGCTTCGTTTTTATTTTACTTTTCGCCGCTTTTACTAGATAAATTTGACAACAATTTGGGTGGCCGAAGCGAAAGTTGCTTAAAATTCAATTAATTTGTGTGTGTTGTGCAATGAAAAATGTGGCGAGCAGCAACTTTTTGTGCGTGCCAGACGCGACGTCATTTTACGGACGCTTCAGAAGTTGGCTCTTGGTCCCTGTCACATCGTCCTGGGATAATGAAGGATGGGGGCCGGTGCTGGGCTGTGGGGACTCCTACTGTGTTTTCGGGCTAATTTGGCCCAGCTTCTGCCGCTGCATTTGCAGATAACCAAGGCGACCGAAGGAAAGTTTTGCCAGCCGATGAATGAGTGCCGAGAACCCAGAAAGGCGAGTCCAGAGTCAAGTGGGGACAAGAGAAATTCCATTTGTGTGGCCAGTAATTAGATTCCAATTTCGGCTGGCAAAGAGCGAACGCTCACTAATTGTGGCTGCAGTTTCTTAAGGACGGACAATGGGATGGATGGTCGGTGTGGCCAGTGAATAAAATATACACTTGCTATGACAAAATAGTATATGGAACTTCTTAACAATATAATTTTAATTAACGTTGTGCCTAGCCTTTTATTTATTTACAGTATTACCATTTAAAAATATCAAATTTGTTTTTTTATTGAAAAAGATTGAAATAATCAATAAACACGAAAGGAAACTTCCTATTCGGTAAGCCGAAGCTTGTATACCCTCGCAGCTTGCAAGTGGATCATTAAAAATCTATCTATTTCGGTAAAATTAAAAAAATAACGAACATACATTTAATTTCACATTTTTAGATACATTTACCTATCGATCCTATGTCAGCTTAATAATATAGTTGTCCGATCTTAATGAAACTAAAACCGTGATTCGGAAATCATGAAAAAGCTATATCTCGATATTTATAGAAATAAGTTAAAAGACGGCGAAGTTATCATTTTGTTTCTATTAATTTATCGACCATTTCAAAGGCAGCTTTATGATATAGACGTCCGATCTGGCCCGTTCCGGCTTATATGGCAATAAAAAGACGGCTATCTGCAATGTATCATTCATTGAGCTCAAAAACTAGCCTAGTCTGCTATAAAATGGAAAGAGGGACGGACATACGGACATTGCTAGATCGATTTGTCTGGTGATGCTGACTGATCTAGAATATATATACTTTATGGGGATGGATACTTCCTTCAATGCGTTGCAAGCCTCTGACTATTATTATTATACCCTGCTAGGGCATAACAACGTGTAAAAATTTACCAAAGCAATGGCATGTAAATTAGGGATATAGTTAAGTATTTATTACCTGGAATTATCTGCCGACTACGATATTATTCCCGCCATATCGCATAGTTATCGCACTGTGCAAAGAGGTCGCTATGGAGACTCGTTGCCTTTGTCCGTCGCAGATCAATTAAATAAATAGAGCTCGCTCCGAGCCCGGGGACCCAAATACTTGGCTGTAAGTTGTGGCCTGAGCTGATTAAATTATCAATTCGCTCGAAGTTGGCCGAGTGGCAAATCATCTGCCCAGTCAACACAACAATAACAATAATTCTGTCATGATGGGCAACACTGAGAAATAAATAGTCCCTATCAAAGTCAAAAGTTTAATGAAAATAAATTAAATAAATATATATAAAGGTTGCTGTTTGACTTATAATAATATAATGTTTAAGAAGTAGTATTTTATGATTGAATTAAATGTGTTTTATCCTAAATTAAGTTATCATGAAGCTAAGGAACCAGGTCTAAATTAACCCACCTAATCGAAGACATTAAAATCTTTAAATATTTCAGAGAGAGAATCTATTTACCATCTTCTCCCATTTTATTTCCCAGTGAAGGATTGCCAGGGATTGGGGGTATACTGCTGGGTGCATCTCATGACTGCACGCCCGAATGCTCATTTTAAATTGACTTCAAACGCTGCTGCGTGACGAGCTGCATGGACACGGAGTCCGCAAAATCCCCGGCAGGATGCAGGATGCAGGGTGCCCGGCCACCAGGACACCCAGACCAGCGACTGCAGGCACGCACGCATTCTGATGCCATGACGAACGTGGCGAACGTGGCCCCAAACCTGGCCAAAAGAGCTGGCCAGCAATATGGTTAACGACGGACGCGATGCCCAGGCCCAGGCCTTTAATTGTGCCACATCATTTATGGGCGTGGGGCCAGACAGTGAAGTGGATTTGGATGGAGTTCAGTGAATGGACTGCACCCCTCCATGTCGGAGCGATTTGTTGTGATTATGTGGCTGTGGTGCACTTGTGGAAACGGTTTTAATTGTCCAAAATTAAAACATAACTGAGAAGAATAATATTGTGTAAAGACTAAAGAGGATTATCGTGTAAGGAACTCATTACAATATATTATTTTTTAGTTAGTCCCTTAATTCTACAACAATTTCATATATTTTCGAGGAAAGTATACAAGTCTTAAAATATTAAAGAGCTTTTGGTTCAAATTATCCCAAGTAAGTAAGTAATTATTCTTTCAGTGCTTGAGTTTGGTTTTTATATGTACGAGTTAATTGAATTCAATAAAATATGGGAAATTAAAAGAGAAATTACTGGATCTGCAGAAAAACGAAAAGAAACGTAAGTAAATGGAGGAGGCAACAACCTTCCGCGAAACAGGCAACGAAACAAGACGAAGTGAAAGGTGAAGGATGCTGCAGGATATGGAAAAAGGGGTGGCAGTGTGTAAAAAAAAAAAACAAGGATGAGGTGACGGGTACTTTGTAAAAGTGTGCAAGAAATGGCAAACTTTTTGATGCTTCAAAAAACTCATTAAAAAGGATTTGACACGTGAAGTGCGAAAACTTTCTATTTTTATATTATTTCCCTTTTACATTTTTATGGCAACGTGTGAGGAATTCGCTATCCCTCTCAGCCCCTTTCTCTCTCTCTCTCTCCCTCTTAATCTGGGGTGTGTGTGCGTTTGATGTGTGTTGATTGCCAGTGCCCATCAAACTGCGAGTGTGTGAGTGTCGTCGTCGCTCGTTAGAATTTGCGGATTGAATTTCAATGGCGATTGATGACGCTCGATGTGAGTGTGCGTATGTGTGTTATAAGTATGTGAACACTTGGAAAATTTTTATTTTATATTTATTACAGTAAATTAAACTTTTCTACTGTCCTAACATTACATGCATATGTCTATTAATAACATAAATAGTATTTTCTAGTATTTATCTTCATCAGAAAATAAATCTACTAAGGGAATAAGATATGGAACAATTATTTGTAATTTTATAAAGCATTATCATTTAATTCTTTATTTCAGGGTATATTTATTTAATTTAATTTTATTGTAAATATTATTAATTGCTTTATAATAAACTTTAAATAAATGTAACAATTGCTGATCTCTTTATACTTCTCCCTCTCAGTGTAGACGGTTGTGTGGTTGCTTTTCTGCAGGTATTAGCCGGCACAGCTTGTTGAGGGCCAAAAACAACTTTGGCAGGAACTCAGACACCGAGAACGCGACTCCGATCCGAGTTCCTGGCTCATTTTATGATAATGTTCAAACCTGGCGTTAATGAGCTCTTAAGCTTAAATAAGAAACGTGATTTAGTTACTAAGTAAACTAGGAAATAAACGCCAGCGGAGCGAGAGAGAGAGAGAGCGCAAAGCGGAGCGTGTGCGAGAGAAAATCTTGGCTTAATTTGAAAAGTTTGACAACGCAGCCACACACACTACACACCCTATCACACCTCACCCAATAAAAAAGCACACTCACCTGCAAAGCTTATCAGGTGTAATAAGCACACAACTATCAAGTCGTGGGCTGCTTTTGGCATTCGCATCGGAACTTTTTGCATACGATACCCGCAGTTCCCCAATTAATTGGCCAACTCAGAGGGCCGCCGAGAAAATGAAAAAAGTTTCCCCAAATCGTGTGAATCGAAGGACCATAATCGGATCTGATCGGTCAGCGCAGCTCTCATAATTTCCCAGCCCAGCTCAAACTAATCAAAACTCAGACGGAATCCGGTCCAGACCCAAAGCAGACTTGGGTCCAGACGACTTGACAGTTCGGCAGGGACAAAGTTCAAATGGAAAAAGGGGATATGATTGAACGACTTCTTTATACACTTTAAAATTTTATTAATTATATAATTTATAAAGATTTTTTTAAGGAGATTGTATTCTTATTTTAATAGTAATTTATAAAACGGCTTAGAAAAGAGTGAAATACTTAACAATACTTTATTATATTGACGCCAACTGATTTTTAAAAACATAATTTAATAAATAAGTCTTGTTTTAATATACACAATTAATCTAAAATATTATTAGCTGTACTTCAAAGAAAGTTCAGCTAAGAAATTCGTTGGACATAATATTCACCAGTACAAAAATCAAATATATAAAAATATATAATATATTTGTTATTTTATTTAATTATAATTAATTATATATATTTAAAAATATATCTAATTTTTCCTATATAAGGCCTTTCCACAGGCCAAATACGATATCAGTAACATCCCTTCCAGCTAAGAGTAGACCAACCCTTTTCATGAATAACTCAATTCAACTGACTTCAGCTTATGAAATTTATGTAAATCTGCTGGAAATTGAAATATGCAGATGCTCATTTCGAAAATTAGGACAAAGCCAACGACGACGTTCGGGCAACAAAAATGTATTAAAATGTATTTCGCATTTTATTAAATTTGCCAACATGATAAATTCTTTGGTGTCTCGGCTCTGTCAAGTTCACGACGGACCCAACTTAAATTAAGTAATAAGTTTTATGCGCCTTGACCTCAAGGGTTCACACCACACAGACACCGCCACCGACACACATACCACACACACACACACATTGGGGCACAGGACACAAGGATACAAAAAGGAATTTGTATTGACACACTCCTGGCAGACTTTTGCCTTTTGTGGTCCAAAGGTCGAGAGCGTGTGAAAAGCACCCGTGCAGATTTTCTTATTAAAATTATACAGATCTCTGGGAGGGGAGCGGCGGTTGGGGGACATTTAGGGTTAATTTCGGCACCAGTCCCAGACCGACACCAGGCACAAAAGTTAATGTGATTAATGTTTACTTAATGAAATGAAGTTATCAAGTTGATTTTATCAATTTACACACAGGCGTCGCCACAGACAAAGACCCCCAAATTCTCGAGGGCCTGTCAAAACTGGCGCCGGTGTGATGAAGGTGCTCCATGGGATTAGGTGAGAGTCGTTCTCGCCTTTGATGGAAAAGTCAAGAGGAAGGAAGAGAGCATTATGGGATGCACTGGGCCAAAAGGGGAGTCGCACTCATAGTGAATAAATATAACATTAACTGCCTCTTATTACTTAGTGAAAAGCTTTTCCCAGATTTCTCAAAGTGCAGCTTTGGGTTGAGTTCAGTCAGAGGTTTTCCTGCCTGAAAGGCATATTAGTTAAATGTGGTTGACAGGCGGCTGCTCAAGTATCGGCCCGGCAAATATTGGCTACAGTCTAGGCAAGATTCCACAGCTTCGGAGGGGAGGAATGTTGGAAATGTTGCAATCAGTGGACGTGGCAAAGGGAATTTCGTGGAAACAAGTTCAATTAAATCGCAGTCTCTCGCTCTGGCGTCTTTCGTTAATCAATGCGTTTAACGTTTTCAATCAAGCAACTGGCGAAAAGGCAAGGGCAGTCGAGTGATTGAGGGGGTGCGAGTGGTTCAGGGGGGCGGGGAGTAAAGCCAGTCAGTCAGAGAGACAGCTCAAATTCAGTTAAGCATTTCACTTATTTGCATATAAATTGATTAAAAAGAAAATACACGAGACAGTAGGGTTGTTAAAACATCGATGGTGGACACTATCGATGTTTTCGGCTATCGATGGT
>JAEIIF010023449.1:0-32189 GCA_018874455.1 Drosophila trapezifrons | reverse complement strand
ATTTATGACATTTTATTTATTATAAATGTAAATACAAATCAATTGTAATAAACAATTGTAAAGTTACATTTATAAAAATCCCCTCAAGTTGAACTAGGTTCCGGATCCAAGCCCATACCAATCTCATTAGCTTACAGACAAGCCGAAATAACATCCCCCCCACATGATCCAATCAAAACGGCGACACACAGACCCCCATTTGAATTAATAAACAAAAAAGGTTCATAAATAAATATATATTTTATAAATGTTTATTTATATTGTTTAGTATATGCGCTGCGTCTAACAAAGATTCCGCAGCCAGTTTTCAAGTCGAGTAGCGATTTTAAACGATTTTAATGATGTGCTCAACGTTTTATGATTTAATTATGCCGTTTGTTGTTGTCTTTATCGTTTGTTATCTTCGCCTTGTTTTTGCTTTATTTTTACTTTTTTGTCTCAGCCTTTTATCGGTCTCAGTTATTAATATATGCCCCATATTGAAGCTGGCTCGGCTATTTATTGAGCCTTAATTATGTGCGATTTAAATTCTTAATGAATGCCGCTTTTGGCCAGCTCCGCCGCCAATCATCATCGCCGGCAGCAACCCTCCCGATGGCAATACGTAGGCGCGCATGTGCCGATGATTTAAATGATAACGAATTGAGATATCTGCATAATGCCACCGATTTGTGCGGGTGGCAGCTCCGATGAGGCGCCAGCATGACGACAGGCCAAACCACTTGGCGAATCTCTCTAGCCGGGAATTGCAAATAGCTAAATTCCGCAAAATATGGCAGAGAATGCCATAAAGTTGCCAGTTGACATTTGTGCCGTCCGCCCGGTGGAGAGTGAAATTAAGTCTTGAATAAAACGGAAATTGATTTTTATCATAAATATTTAGGAGATAACTCTGGCTAATTCCCGCCCTGTTGTATAATTCCTTAAATTTTATTGAATTATGTAATTGAACCTTGTTAGGCGTTAAGAGATAAATAAATAAATATAAATAATAATTACTTGCAAAGTATTTAATTTTTTCCTTTACCTTTCGATTTTTATACTTCTTGAATGCTTACAAAAATATTTATAATATTTCTAACTATTTAATAGTTCTGTTAAATGATGTAGATTCTCCAAGAGACAGGTTACCTCTACTCTTTAGTCTGAAAATAATTATTAGTGTCATTTATTCGTTAAATTCATATTTTATTATGTAATTGAACCTTGTTAGGCTTTAAGAAATTAATTGTATGCAAAGTATTTAGTTTCTTCCTTTACCTTTCGATTTTTATACTCCTTGAATACTTATAAAAATATTTATAATATTTCTGACTATTTAAAAATTGTGTTAAATTATGTGGGTTCTCCAAGAGACAGGCTAGAAATAACTATTAGTGCCATTTAATCCTTCACAAGATCCATTGTCAGTCATGAATTGGATCCTTTTTTTGACGACATCAAAGTCGCTCGGCTCTTTATCTACGAAGTTATTTTTTCGGCATATAAAAGCGGGCATAGCAGTTGGTTTTTTCGGTTTCCTTTTTTTTTTTGTGAGTTGGAAGTGAGGTACTGGGACACATGTAGGTTGCGTTTCGTGGCTTAGAATCAAAGTCGGATCAGCGCAAATCTCTGTGATCTCCGGCGATTGCTCTTTGCCGGCGTCGCTGCCTCGGCCTCTGCCTCTGCCGCCGTTGGCGTCGACGTCAGCGTCGCTGCTGCAGCCGCTGCCTCTGCCTCTGCCGCTGTCGGTTGAACACTTTGATGTCCTAATTGGTTTATTACTTTGTCGGCATCTCGAGTCTTCTTTGTGTTTCTGCTTTTTTTTCTCTCAATCTATCCAGCTCGCTCTCCCCATCTCTCTCATTGCACTGTGAGAAATATTATTATTATTATTATTAATATTATAACATCAGGAATTTGGTATTTTAAATGGAAGTTTTGACTTCCTGAAACGAAATATATTTTTAGTAAAAATAAGTTTAGGACAGTGGTCAACACCAACTCATTCACATGCCAACATTGCATTTGTATGAGTCAGAAATTGTCGTTATATGGCTAGATATGAGAAAAAAGAAAGCTAACATTTGCTGTAATATGGCTTAAAAATAGCTATAACTAAATAAATAATTTATTTAATCCTAAAAAAGGCTAGACTTTGCCACAAAATGACAAAAAGGACTGCAATGAGTCTTTTTTGTAAAATTTTGTGCAAATAGTGCGTGTGCCAGCAAAAGGCCGGCAGAGGAATTTGCTACTTTTACTTTTTCTTAATCAAATTTTAGTTCTAAAATAAGAGTTCGATATCATGGCGCATATAAGTATGTTGTTAAAATATATACCTTTTCAAGTAAGGTTCAATCTATGCTAAAGAGAAAGTCGCATAAGAATATAAGGACCTTTAATGCAATTTGTTGTCAAAGGATTTATTCATATTTTATTCGGAAATATAAAATTATATAAATACAGAAAAATGTATAAATGAATATATAATGGTAAATGATTTTTCCTAAGAAAATATTGTTTATAATTAATGGGTGAAACATAATGGTTACATAATCCCATCTGTTATTTTCTCAGTGCCCTTTTTGTTGTTGTTAAATTCTGTTTTATGCCGTTGCCAGTTTTATTTATTTCTTTATTTCTCTGGATTTTCGTGCTGCCCTGCTGCAGCCATGGCCAGGGACTCCTGCCTCTGACGTGAGATACAACCTCTGCTCGGCTCCAGCTCGAGCCCCAAATGGAGCCCGACGAGTGAGCACGCGCACACAGAACGGAACGATGGTCGATGGGCCCCGCGGGTCCAGAACTGGAAAACGATCTCCGCCTGAAAAGCCCCCTCCTCTGCCATCCTCTGTTAACAATGTTGCCGCGTGTGCGCTCAATCAACATGTTGCGATATCAGCGCAATTTGTCATCTTATAAACATCGCCGCAGTGAGCGGCTTCGTCTTCGTCTTGATCTCGGTCTCGTGGACTCTTCGCTCCATCGCGATCAGAAGCTGTAGTGTAGCCAGAACATCACAATGGGCAACTACCAGGAAACCGTTTTCCGAAATGGAATCTCCCATCGCATCTCACACAGCTCGCTGTGCGGTGGTCCTGTGTGAAGTTTGCCGTATTCAAAGCACAAGAAAACTCAATCAAGGGCCTCGTAAATCTTGGCGCAATTTGATGAGTGCACAGTGGGAGACAATGGCATGGGCCATGGGCCATGACCCGCGCACAGTGGTATGCAAGATAATGGTTTTTCTGAGGGTTTTAGATCATGAAAAATGTTAGCATACAAATATATATAGATTAGTTAAGAAATCGGTGGCTTATAAACTTGTTAAGCATATGTTTTATATAGAAAATATAGATTATGTTTTTCTTTACGATTTTTATGTAATGTTTATATATTATTTTATTTATATTAAACGGAAACATTCAAAACAAAACACAAATTCATTTTAAATCCAGAGATGAAAGGTTAGAAACATACTGAATTTATTTTGAACAGAACCTTAAAATAAACCTCACGGAATGCGGCACCGTAATACTGGTTTTTCTCTGTATTTATTTTTTCTTTTTGTTCTAACCCATTTGCAATAACCCATTTAATTAAACTAATTTAAGGCCCATCATTTCTTACCTTCCCTAGTTTTAAAATATAGACTTTTAGCCAAGACTATTTAGCAATTTCTATGTACTTCCTGGCGTATCTAAGCCCACTGTGCTGCCCCGTAAGTGGTCCGGCATTTCTCGGCTTATTGATTATGGCCGACGCATCGACGCATCCATTTCCATTTCCGATTCATACGAGTCATCATGCAGAAGTGGTTCTGATGCTGGTACTGATGCACCTCCAGCTGTGCGACGCTGCGACGGACACTGTGAGTGAGGATTCAATCCGAGTTATGATCGCTCGCCGTGTGTGGCGGTTGTTTTGACATTTCGGGGCTCGAAAATGGGAATTCCGCCTAAATTTGAAACATCAAAAGTGCGCGGCTGATCTGTTCATCTACTGATCTCCAGGGCCCGCTCCGATCCGATCTGATCTGGGCATTATTGATCGTCCGTGTCCCGCTGTTGTGATCCGTTCGCAGCGGGGCGGCAGAGGGACAGGGCCTTACAACAATGGCCTCACTGTATCGTCGCGCGGCGGACCTTTTGAAGGTCCTTTTGGCCAAAGTTCTCCCATGAAGTCGAACACACACGCCGCCAGCATATGCAAAACACAATGAAGTTCTTTGAAGCGCGTCGTCGTCGTCGTTGTCGTATTTCTTGCAGGTAAGCGACAATTATTTATCTTACAAATTTACCTGAAATTAAATACTTTCGTTTGACGGCGATGCAATGCAGCTCAGCAACACACAAAAGGCGACAAATTCCCCCTTTTTGCCGAACGGATCCGTGAGTGTGTGTGTGTCGTGTTTTCATTTTTTGTCTTTAATCAGCGGCTGTTGCTTTGATCACCTCACCTCGCCATCTCGCCATTGCCATCAGCACCACCTGACAAGGTGCTACGTTTAAGTCCCTCCCTGCCCACATACCTACAGACTATATATACACTCGAACCTACCTGCACCGAAGGTGTGACAAGTCAGCGGATTTGCGTGTTGCTTCTTGCGAAATATTTAAAATGCAAGATTATCGCCCAAAAAGGCTCGCTCGCCGCACTTAATCCTGCCGCTTTTGCGGGCTAAAATTTCAACTGGCCCCGCCGAACGCTTATATGCACTGAGAGAAATCGGGGTAATATCAGGTCATCAATTGGAAAATTCTTAAGACTAAAGTTTTAGCTTTTAAAATAGAAAAACTTTCAAATTGTATATATTTTTTAAGCAGATTGTATTTATTATTATTAGTATTCTAACGATTGTTGTAGTCGCTTATTATTTGTGCAGTTTATCTGGTCACATTGCCCCTTTGAGTCTGTAGCTTGCTTGGTCACATTGTCCTTTCATTTTTTGTTTGTTCTTTCATTTATCTCAGCAAACCTTTAGGGAATTCTTTTTCTAACTTAAAATCAGAAATTACATATTTAATAAAAGCTATTATTTGTGCAGTTTATATGGTCACATTGGACCTTTGATTCTGTAGCTAATGTGGTCACATTCTTCTTTAATTAATTCGTGCTCTTTTCTATATCAATCAACATTTAATCATAAAAAATGCCTTATATTTTAGACATTTCTATTTTTCAAGTGTCCGAATTCATGCCGTTTTTGATCTTGCCGTGCTCTCAACTAATTAGCAATGGAAGGTTGGTAAGAAAAGCCACAGAAAAAGGGTGGAGAGAGAGAGCGCGGTGGTTATAAGAACAAAACAATTTCGATTAAAGCAAAATCCACCGACAACTAATTCAATCCAATCCAATCATAATCGCGCAATCATAATTACAACAATCTTGCCAACGAATATCCCAGACTCAGTCCCAGTCACATTCCCAATTCCAATACCAATCCCAATCCCAGAGACCTAACGGAGATCAACCGACCAACCGACCGACGGATCTTACCCGGAATTCTATGGCGGCCTGAACCAACAACCACAGAAGCAGCAGCAACAGCAGCAGCGGCAACAGCAGCAGCGGCAACACTAATAACGTCAACAACAACAGGTTGCCGGGACACAGCCTCAAGTGCTTCGTGGCCCAGACAAACGTTAAGATTGTAATAACCATGTTAAAAGCAATTTACGTTTAAAGTGCTACCGTGATACGCTGCCGATGCGTTTCTTGATTAAGAACGAGGGGATGCTGGACGAGAAAAATAAGGAACAGGAGCTGGAGAGCTGGACTCGCATTTATTTGGCGGCAAAAGTTGTTTTTTAGGGTACTTTTATCCCGAAAGGGTATATTGCATACTTTGAATTTTATGCAACAGGAACTTTCGGTTTCATAAAGAACAAACAGAATGAACTGTGAAAAAATCCGAATCTTCATATTCTTAAAAAAATATAATTAATTGCTATCAATATTTTTAAGAAACAGATAGGTTTTTATATTTTCTCTGCCTCTACCAAATTTCAAGTTAATCGGACAAGTGCTTTAGTCACAAATGACATCCCAGTTTCTCTCAAGAAAGCTTCCTTTAAGCTGCTCCCAAAAAGTATGCAATGATTCTTCTCCTTTATGAAGCCAGGTATTCTGTGGTCGTGAGACCTGACTTGAAGCTCCTTCTTGCTCATTTTGTGCTGATGCTTTTTTTTTGTTGGTTCCTTTGGGAACTTTCCTTTCATATTCACAGTCCACTTAACACGCGCGTCGCACAATGCGCCTCAAAACACAAATGAGCAGAGCTTTGCGCATGCGTTGCTGCCGCTGTTGCTGCTGCTGATGTTGCTGCCGCTGCTGATGTTGCTGCTGCCCCAACGGTGGCGACGGTAACCTCAGAAAATCTGTGCTGGCGGCTCGCTTTGATGTTGGGAATGGCGTGTGCCCCAATGCAGAGATTTTCGCTTTGTTGTTTCGCCGACTGCGACTTCGTCTACGTCTTCGTCTTCTTGGCCGACCAACAGCAACAACATCATCGCCATGCAACAGCAATTT
This sequence comes from Drosophila trapezifrons, assembly GCA_018874455.1. Classification (NCBI taxonomy): domain Eukaryota; kingdom Metazoa; phylum Arthropoda; class Insecta; order Diptera; family Drosophilidae; genus Drosophila; species Drosophila trapezifrons. The sequence continues at coordinate 25,676 of JAEIIF010023449.1, read as the reverse complement.
GCCGCCAAGTGGACCGCAGCAGCAGCAGCAGCAACAACAACAACTGGGAGAGCATGGAACATGGAGCGTGCGATGCGAGAGAGTGCCACCAGAAAGTTGTTGCCCCTTTGGCCAAGTTAAAACCCATTTCTGCCATCTCTGAAAAAGATCCAGAGCTGACCACTTGGAAAGATAAGTTTGATCTTATTGCACTAGTAATAATTGTAATAAAAAATTAAACCTTAAATGTGTCATAGTAAACGTGTATCAAAATGGTCAGCTTAAGCTTCAGGACTAAATCCTTTTCTAGTGAAACTGCATTAAAAACTTTTCAAAATTATGGCAAAATATATTGTATTATTTAAAATACCACAAATAAATACAGTTTATAATTAAAAAGGTTTCATAATTTGTGTTCAAGAATTGAAAATATGTATTGGTTATTTCTTAACCTTTTTTGTTTTAATAATATCTTAAGTATCTTAAGAAAAGAAATAGCTACAATTCTATACTATTTAATAAATTATCTTTCATTCCATCTTCTATGAAAAGTTATAATAATAATAAATAATAATAATCAATATTAATATGAAATATATTATATATTATATTGAAAAGATATATATGATTTCCTGTAAACCCCCTTGAACTGGACAACAGCACTGACCTCCATAAATCGGAGAGCAATGCAATTATGATCGCCGGCCGATGAAATTAGAGATGCGCGCTCCGGTTGCCGCTGACCGCTGATTGGTGAATGAAGCGGAATATTGGATATTCTCGGATGCTGAATCCTCGGCGCACCTGTTGCCTTTCCCACAGTGTGGCTGCCGCTGCTGTTGCTGCGTTTTTTTTTTTGCAAAACGGGAACAGTTGCATGGCTGATCCTTGAATCAAGGATCAAAGGACGTGACCGTGACGGAGGCCCCGAAACCGATAATAAAGTTGTGCATTAAATGAAATGAAATTTTAATTGCTTATCGGCGGCGAGTGATCCGGGAGCCCATCTGTTGGGATTAGAGCGGTCGGCAATGGCTTGACTCGATTGATGTCAAGCGTTGTCGGCGCTTTGAAGATTATGCCCAAAGTTATGAGGCTGGCTCCGTTTTCCTCTACTTCTTCCTCAGTGTTCCAGGTGCTCCGGGTGATCAGCCTATGCGAAATTATATAGCTCAGTGGTGGCAGCCAGCACCAGCAGCACCAGCAGCGGCAGCTTTAACTACGCAGTGGTTGTCGCTTCTTTCTCATCCTCCTCATCATCCTCGTCATCATCATCATCATCTTCATCTTCGGCAGGGGCATCACATCAGCTGGCGCTGCTGCTTGCCGCTTGCTGCTTGCTGCTGGCTGCTTGCCGCTTGCTATTTGCTGCATGCGGCAAAAGATGAAACGCGGCGGCAACACTTTGATGCGGCCAAGATCAAAGCCGCCGATTGTTTACATAATAGTGGCCTTTGAAACGGAACAATAGAATGCCAGGATCAAAGACACCGACCCGTTTACCCGGTTAGTGCGCTAAAGCGAAATGAATGTCCATGTCCGTCCGCCCGTGATCTGTTTTTCTGGCCCCACACCGCAGAAAATTCTGCTTCATTGAGGTCAACTTTGTAATAATTATTTATTTCCTTGGTATAAATATTTTTGGTTATGTATTTTCCAATTTTATGGATTTAATATGATTTTTTTTTAAGGAAAAAATGTTTATAATTTATATTAACTTGTGAGTATTAAATATTTAATTACGCTTTGAGAGTGAGATCTATATAAATCGCTAAATATAAATTTATAAAAGATAAAACTATTTTATTAAATAGGATAAAGTGGCACCTATCGCTCCAAAGTTTTCTTATTATAACTCTTTAATAAAATATTAATGTTTTTATTATATTAAGTTACAATTCTCGATCATTTCTATGAAGAAATATTACATCTTTATTGTCAGAATAAAATAAAAAAATTCAATATATTTATGAGAATATTGTCTTAATTATATGTTTATTATTAAACTTTAAACTAATATTATTTTGAGGTGTAAACACTTCTGATTTTCTTCAGTGCTGTAAAAGTAGCACTCGTCGCAGCCAGATCATCATCACGATGGCAATATCATCATTATGCTGCTGCCAGCTGGAGCCTCTTTGAATTTGTGCTGCTGTAATTGCCGAACGGCCAAAGGAGCATTCTGCAGCCGCAGTTGCTGCTGCAACTTGTGCTGCTGCTGCTGCCACTTGTGCTGCTGCTGCAACTTGTGATGCTGCTGCTGCTGATTGCGCGTCAAATGTTTATGGCATTCATCGCGTGCTGGCGGCGTTTTAATTGCTTGAACGGCACAAGCGCCTAGTGCAGCCAGTGGCCACGCTGCGTATGAGCAATGCGAGCATCAATAATCTCCAGAGATGTTGCCGCCGTCGTTGTCGCATAATAATTGCGTGTACTTAATGCATAAATATTGCACTGAATCGGACTGAATCGCCGGCCAAGTCGGCTCCTTTCTATTTGCCACTTTCAAGTTCGCCGACGCCGCCGCCACTGCCGCCAGTTGGACATCATTTTTTTTTTTTTCTACAGCCGTTGGCTGTTGTTGTTTTTCTTGGCTTTATTTCGTTTCTTCTTCCTTTAGGCCTACAATTTCTATTGGGGCAGCGGCGAACAGCTAAAATCAATTTGGTCAGTGATAAAATTTTTGCAAAAGAGATTCAATTTTACGGTCGCCCCTGGAGGGGTGTGGGGGAAAAATCGTAAAAGTATTTCGATTTCGGGGCCAAACGGCAAATATCAAAAGCCCCAAAAAAGAATCTTTAATGATCTGTCATTAATTGAGTTTCGTATGCCGCGCATATAGAAATGGAAATGAAAAAGCGTGGCAAGGGCCGCCGAAAAGGAAGCAGCTAAATGATTTCTCTTGTGAATTTTTCGTCTGCCAAAAAAAATAAAGCGGAATTAACCGTATTTTGTTTTCCGTTTTTTTTTTTTTTCTTTAGATTTACAATTAGATAAAAGTCGCTGGCTACTTTATTGAGATTTTATGTCTTTAAGCCGCCGCCCCGCATCGGAGTTCCCAGGGCCATATCAAAATCGCTACGTTTCCAAGAAATGCCGACGGCCATAAAACACATCATAAAAATAAAAAAAATTAAACGCAATCCACAATAAAAATATACCCACAAATTTTATGAAACGGCAGCGATGAGAGAATTATGAGAGTGTGCATTATGATTGCAATTACACTAAATTAGCATTAACGCAGGGGGGAAGCCGCCGAAAAGGAGCGCGCAAAAACAAAAGACTTAGGCAACGAACGCGGCGCGGAAAAAGCTGAGTTAAGACCAGAAGCGAACGAATTTCAGTTCGGCCTTCGATTAAGCAGATCAAAGGGAACCTTAATACGGTTATTAACTAGTAGATATCGTAAAACTACATAATTTAGGGCAAAAAAAATCGCATTGAACATTAAAGAATATAATTAATTATTTATTATGAGGTGCAGGAAAAATTTAGTTAGTTGCAGAATCTTTAGGGGAAAATTCAACAAATTATATTGAACTTAATTTATATAAAGATAATTTTATATAATTATATTTAAGGGGTCCGTAGTCAGTAATTTATCTTGTTAATCTTTGAAAAACTTTAGAACGTGTTTTATGATAACTACACCATATTTTCAAAAATAAAAAAATTATTTTCAGCATTATAAATATTTTATTTATTACAACTTCACTTAATAGGCAGTAAAACCCCCAGCTAAAAGCCAAAGACTTAGGCAACGTACTCTAAGGAGAAAAATAAATTATGTTATCTAGCAGATCAAATGAAACCTTAATAAATAATAAACTAGCTTACTTGTTTATTGCAAAAATATTCAAAACAATTATCAGAAACCTTACAAAAAAATTTCTAAGCAGTATAATCGTTATTATAAAAGGGTTCTGATTTTGATTATTATTATTTAACATATTATTTTATATCAAACAAGAAAACTACTTATTTTTTCTATTATTTTATGAGTTTTAAAATTCAAAAAGCAATTTAAATTATGCTAAAATCTTATAAGGACAACATAAAAAGCAGAGTCAGGAAACAACAAAAGACTTAGGCAACGAACCCGACACAAGAAAAGGGACGAGGACGAGGCGAGCGAAGACCAGAAGCGAATTTCATTTCGGCCTTCGATTAAGCAGATCAAAGGGAACCTTAATACGGTTATTAACAAGTAGCAGCAGCAGCCGCTGCCGTCGACGCTGCTGCTGCCGCCGCCTCTGCCGCGGTCGCTGCCGCAGCCGGCGTCGCCGTCAGCGATTCTCTCAAATTGCATTGCCCTGCAGTTTATTATTAGTTTTGTTATTATTTTGCGTATTCTAAACAAAAACGCAGCCACACAAATGCCGCCGCCGAGAGCAAGAGAGAGAGAGAAAGAGAGCGAGCACACGTGAGAGAGCGACGCTGACGTGGGCAGAGGCAGCGACTGCGGCGGCGGCAGCGACCGAGGCAGCGGCAACGAGGGCGCAAGGTAAAATTCGATTCCTCATTCCGTGGCGAGCATTCAACGTGAGCGGACGTCTTGAGCGCGTGTTCCGTGGCGCAGATAACGAACAAGATCGAAGTGCTATCACCTCAAAAATTACAAACGAATCAAATACACTATATTATCGCAGCGATAAGCGAAAAACCCCCCTCCCCCGGTCAATTGAAAAAGCAATTCATCAAACCCAGTTGACAAGTGCCACACATCAAAAGAAAAATCCAATTATCATGCAGCGCCTCAAAAAGTGCTCAGAACTGTGCTGAACAAAAAAAAAAAGAAAATAAATCAAAACACCACAAAAGTATATAAAATATTCATATATATATATCCCATATCTATGTGTGATCGAATCGAAAATGGCAGCCGAACAAATCGCTAAGATGGCAGCTAAAACATCAGAGGAAGCCACAAATAAATGGATTAAGCCCAACCAGCAGGTGAGTTATCAACGAAGAAACCGAGAAAATAAAATAAAAAAAAAACAGTAGCCCCAGAAATGAAATATGAGGCAGTCGCTCGGCTTCGAAATATTATTAAAACGGGGGGGATATCAAAAGTTGCCGCTTAAGCAGAAAACCGAAAAATACAGTAGCACGTCAATTAAAATTAATAGCTTCCGACTTAAGCCGCTGGCCAAGTTGTGAGAACTCGGCCGAGAGTCGGCGGGAGAACAGAGACTGAAACCGAAACCGAAACCGAAACCGAAACCCTCTACAGCTTTATTTACGACATTAGCATAGTCGGTCGAAATCAATTTGAAAATCCTTTGCAAGGGCATAAAAAACGAGATTAAATTTGCCTGCGTGCGCAAAATGCCACAAAAAAAAAACAAAAATAAAAAGAGAGGCAGGCGAAAAAAAAGGAAAACAAAAACAGCCGAAGAAAAATAAGCAAGCAGCGGGGGGATAGCAACGGGGAAGAAAACAAAAAGACCGACAAAAATGAGCGGGGAATGAGACTTTAAGTGTAGCTAACCAAAAACCCTCATCAGCAGCCGCAGCAGCAGCAGCAGCAGCCGCCGCAGCAACAACAAAGTGCAGGCCGCTTTCGTGCGCCCCACTTCGCTTGAAGTCGAGGCCCCGAGACCCGAGACCCGAGACCCCATATTCCGATATATTCCCATATCCCCACAGCCAGAGCCGCAGCCACAACCACTCCACTCCACTCCACAGCCGTAGTAGCTACTGTTTTCAAAGTTAAGATCAATGAGTGCGACGACGACGACGATGCCATGGCTTTTTGTAGTTGGCCCGAAGTGCACAGAAACAAATTTGAATAAACTAATATAATTTAGGGAATATAATATTAGTTTCTACTAGGAAAACTAGGATTAAACTCTTGAAAGATCGCCGTGAAAGGTGTTCCTAGTCTTGAAAGGTCCCTTTTAATTCCCAGTAATATTTTTATATATTAAACAAAATCTTAAGAAATAGGTAGGACAAAAACACTTATTAATTCATTTAATTACAAAATCATCAATGGAAAACATACTAGTATATATAGCTCTTATGATTAAAACCTCTAAAATATTATACCCAACAAGGTATCTGTATTTTTTCTGTGTGTGTTACTGGCCAGGTCCGATCTGCTTTGCAACATGCCGCAAACATACACGAGTCCACGGGGCGGCAAAGTACAAAGCCGAAAACGGCACGGGTTTAGCGCGCTCGGAGTAAAAAGCGATCAGCGAGCGGCCAGCAGCCGCTTGGCAGACGTGCGCACATCCACAGATACAGCAACAGCTACAGATACAGATGCGGATACTATGGATACAGAGATACAGATACACTGGCAGAGATCAGGCCGGTCTAATAACGCTGCTGCTACACGTTTCGGCGGCGGCATCGCTTTTGTTGTTGCCGCTGCTGCTGCTGCTGCTGGCTTGCGGCTTCATTTGAGGCCGCTTCCGAATTACCTGCACTCTCCGCACCTTTGCGCCTCTGTCATGCCAGCAATGCAGTAGCCACGCATCAGCAGCAGGGGCAGTAGCAGTGGCAGCAGCCACCGCGTTATTTCCCTGCCATAAAAAGTATTAAATTGCCGCAAACAGGTGTATTTTTATGCCCGGCAGGCAGAAACCATAAGGCAGCAGCAGCAACAGGCCAAAGGGGCCCAGATCGTTCAGGTTTCGGGAACTGCAATTATGAGCGCCTAGGCCAGGGCCCAAAGAATTCTAAAAACCCAACAGAAAAGCGCAATTCAGGTCAGCAAAGGAGAAGAAATCAATCGTTGTCAGCTGGCAGGGATTAGGCAGGAAAAACCGGGAGGTAAAGGAATTTCATAGGCAAAAGTTCAGTCGTTGAAGGTATTTAAATTAATCAAGTCAAGTTTAGAGATGGAATATGTTTACATAATAATTATTAAAGCAATAAACAGATATTCCATTATATAAATATATTAAAATAAGTATTAATATAATGGAATATCTGCTTATTGCAATAATAACATAATGATAATTCCAGCTGCTCTTCTCTTGCTTACTTTTCTTGTGATTTGATTGAGTTAAAATATTTCCCCTTTTGTTTTTAAACTCTTCTCTTTCTGTCTTATTTATTTTGTAATATTTTCTTGTGATATTTGTTAAGAGCGCGCTCTCTTTCATAACGATTTTCTGGTTACGCGCGCAAATTGGAGCCGTTGAAAAAAAAAAAGCCGGCAAACAACAGAGAAACCGGGACAGAGACAGACATACAGAGGCACACAGCAATGGGAAAGAGATGGATAACCGCAGGCAAATCAAACAAACTGCCAGCAGAAACAACAACAATAACAATTACTGTAGCAACAACAAGTGCCATGAGACGACGACAACGGAAGTTTATTTATGCCGCGGACTGTGTTGTTTACTTGAGCGTAGAAGCGATAAGCTGCGAGTGAGTGAGAAAGCGATCGTCCGTTTTGTATTTGTTTTTCTTTCTCGCCGTTGTTGTTGTTGCCGCTGCAAGTGCGCCAAGAATAACAACAATAACAGTAACAACAACAACACATCCTCCACTTTCAAGATCCCATCAAGTGGCTTTGGTCTCTCTCTTTGATTCTCCGGGGCAAGGTCGTTATTGATTGTGCTGAGATAATAATATTCTTTTGATGGGAATTTTCCTCGTTTAAACCTATATGGATATATATATTGCACCTGGAAACTGACACCATTATTTTAATTTGAACAAATTGAATAATGGATAAGCTAATCTAATTTTATAGACTCGCTCCCAATAATTATTAAGCTATAATCCGCAATTTATGATATGATTGCAGTAATTAACAGCTCAACAAATAATGGTAATTAGTGGGACCTATAAGGCTGTGCATTTTATAATAGTTAAAACGTTTAATCAGCGGTTTAACATATTTTTTAAACAAATTTCACTCTTAGAAGACTTGAATTACCAACAGAGTCTTATTAAAAGCTGGTTTTATTCACGCTTAAGGTTAATCACCATGAGATACAGGTGAAGAAAACCTTTATTTTCCAAGATTTATATTTTTAGATAAACCCAACTCAACCTGAAGTCGACAAGAATCTTTGTCTATACATTTACGTAAAAAAAAATTAAATCAAGGCTGAAAAAGTACCAATAAATTATTTATTAATATAATTAACTATTTAATTGGTATTAAAAACTTATCCAGAAATAAAACTTACTAGAAAATTAATTTAAATCAATATTAAACAGCAATCAAGCGATCTTAACCTTTTCTAAAACCGAAATCAACTTTCATTAAATGGATCACAATCCCAATCCCTAGCCAAATGCAAATTGCAATTCGATTAAAGGCACTTAGCCCCGGACTAGACTCAATTGCCACCGCAATCGAATCAGATGGAATCAAATCAATTCCAGTCACAACGGGGCGTATACTCGATTTATTAATAAAATAGGAGGAACAAGTGGTGGGGGGGGGAACAAAGTAAAAAAAAATAAATAAATAAAGAACGCTTAGCGCCATCGCGTCGCAAACGCGACCGAGTATTTGCAGCAATTAATAAAAACTGACAATATAATCGGCGCGACAAGTAGTTGGCTGCCAGCCAGCCCCCAGACATTCGATTCGATCCTTTGTCGGCATCGCTCGAAAACAAAAAAAAGAAATACTAAAAAGAGGGGTAGAAAATCGAGGAGGAAAAAAGCAAAATATTAATAAGCACTGCCCGCAATTAATAGCGCAACTTAAGACTCTATATAGGGTAATTAAGCGGCGCTTGTGAACATTTTTCCTTTGGCAACGCCGCCAGTGTTTTTATTTATTTTTATTCGGCGGCGCTGCCGTTTTTTCTCTCAACAGGTAAACACAACAACAAGAAAACAACAAGTGCAACGTACGCTCAACCATTACCTATCTGTACCTGGGCTGTTGTGTGTCTGTAGTTGTGCGAGTATCTGTGTGTGTGTTTACTCAAACGTAAATCCGCGCACGCACACGTGAAATTCCCCTATTTGTATTTATTTTTTTGGTGGTTCATTGTGGCCGCAGTCGTTGGCGCAGTTGAACTAATCAACAATGGAAACTACTCATCTAATGTTGAGGAGGAGCGAGGAGCTCTTGTCAATTTCGTTGTTTGGCGGCAAACATCAAACATGAGACGGCGAGCGACTAAGACGAGCCAAGAAGATATCTAAACCTGTTGTAAGAGACGTGTGCAGAGCGAAAAAAATATATATTGGTGGACTGAGATGGTGTGAGAACTTGGTTGAATGGGGAGCAAGGTAATACTGATCAGAAAAAGCTAGGTTTTACCATTTACCATCTGTAAGTGTTGTAAAAATCTATCTGCTACAAGTCCCATAAAATAACATTTCTATAATTAATTGCTTATATTTGTTTTTTTATTTTTTTCCAAATGTTATGAGTTCCCTGCTATTTAGTATTTATTCACAAAATTATTCCAATTTATGGCCATATTAAATCAAGCTTTGATCAGATAGTAATCCGAATTTATAATGAATTTATAATACTGTCAAATCAAATCACATTCACTATTATTAAAATGTTATCAAGCAATGTATTTGTCAATGGTTTTGTTAAACCTAATTTATATGAATTCAGACTCTGGCTTATTATGGAAATTTGGAATTTGGTAACCAGATTGTCTGGTTTAAATATAGATATATCCTAGCGTTATATCAATTATTGCTGCTGCTGCTGCTGCTGGCTACCGTTAGGCCAAATGGCCTGCGGTCCAGTTTTCTGGCCAAATTATACTTTGTAGGCCTTTAGCCAATAATTGCCAAAGTGTTGCTTTTTCTGTTACTGTTCCCGGCCGAGTCTCTGTGTGTGTGTGTGTCATTTGCATTTCTGTCTGCAAATTGTCGTTGCTGGCGGCGGCAGAAGGCGGCGCACTTCAAAGGCCTGTATAAACATTGATTGAAGATTTCTTTACGATTTCTGAATGGTTATTTATGCGGAGGCAAGACCGTAGACAGGCGGACAGACAGACAGTCAGACAGACACAGCGACCCGGCCGAATTGACAGACTGACACACTGAGACACTAAAATCGTTGCCGATGTTGTCGGCAAATGTTTTTTGTTGCTGTTATTGTTGTCTTATTTACAAATTGCTGGAAAATAGCTAAACAAAAAAATTAAAAGAAAAAAAAAGCAGGCGACTCGAGAATCAGCGAAACAACAAAACAAATCGCCAGATAGCTCATTTGATTGATGTCTGTATGCCGAGCCACAAAAAACGCTTTAGTCGATTTCCCCGACCATGCAATATCCCGTAATTATTGCTCTTTAACAAAGTTCCTTGCATTTTCTAAGGGCGTTTGCTAGGCTTTTCTTCTAGGGAATTAAAAAACTGTTAGAGCTTTTTTAAAATAAAGAAATATTTAACAATGTTTTAATATAACAAATTTTAGAAATGATTGAATAAATAGTGACCTATTATTTATATTTTTCTGGTACTCTGCTAAAACTTGTAACATACTAAAATACTTAATTTTAGCAGGGTAAATATTCCAAGATTTAAGTATTGAAGGAAATATATTAAGACATTAAAGTTAACGGTCGGACAAACGGACGGACAGGCAAGCAAACGGACAAGCTGACAAACGAACAAACATATAAATTAACGGACAAACGGACGGACAAAGGAATAGACAAACTGACGGACAAACTAAAGGACAAATAATCAGCCCAATAAACGAACAAACTGACAGACAAATAGAGATACTATATATAAGTGATCTTCTGACTGTCAAATTAACGGACAAATAGACGGACCATAAAGCGGACATACAGACGGACATACAGACGGACATTCTGACGGACATTCTGACGGACACACAAACGGACACACAGACGGACATTCTGACGGACAAACGGACAGAGAACCTACAGTCCCGATCACGTAGTCCATTGATGTTGGTACAAAAATATAATATTACATTGTATCTGCCACTATTACATCAATTCCCAAGACACCAATATACCCCTGACCACAACGATTAAAGGGTATCACAAGGCGACCTTAAGTTCAAAGCCAAGAACGGGCGCAGACGTCGACGGCTACGCAGGCGTCGCTGTGGCAGCGCTGCCGCTGCTGATTACCACGCGTCAGCGGCCATGACAATGTGAAATTGAAATTTGTTTGACTGGCACTGGCACTGGCCCACGGGGCGTATGATTAACAACAATTTCTTGCCATGTTTGACTAAATACTTTGAGGTGTTTTTTTTTCTTTTCTTCTCTTTGTATTTATTTTTTTTCTCGCCTCTCTATGTAAACCAAAGGCAACATAAAAAAACAACAACAAACAAGAGAAAGAGGGGAAGAAGAAGGGGTTGAAATAAAAACGAAACGGAACGACGAAACGAAATGCGGCAAAAATTTCTTTGATCTTATCGCAAAGCTTCTTGCTCGCATTTTGATCAAAGCAAGTTTTTCCGCCAAAAACAACACCAGCAACTGTTGGCCAAGAGAGGCGGCCGAGAGAGAGAGAGAGCAAAAGAGAGGGACATCCGCTGAATCTCTGTTATCATCGCCGAGACTATATCTCTCTGTCTTCTCTATTTTCTCTTCCCCAGATTGTCAGGTTGCTGCTGCTGCTCTTGGCCACGTTTAGTCAGCTGCCAAGTGCCAGCGCCATCGCCGGTCCCAGCTCTAGCTCCGGCTCCATCAGCAGCCTGGATGCCGCCTCCAGTCTGGACAAGGATCCGCTGCGGGAGACCAGCATGAACATGATCCAGCGCAACTACATGGTGATGCACTCGGCCAGCGGCTCCGGGGATCACAGTCGCTCGCTGAAGCGCGCCGATCTGGCCAACATGAGCATCACCTGCAACGATGGCACCCATGCCGGCTACTACCTCCGCAAGCAGCCCAGCTCCAAGAAGTTTGTCGTCTTCCTCGAGGGCGGCTGGCACTGCTTCGACGTGAGGTCGTGCCGGGCCAGGTGGATGAGGCTGCGCCACCTCATGACCTCCTCCCAGTGGCCAGAGACGAGAGATGGTGAGTGTCACATATTCAGTTTAATTTTTAAACTCTGCTTTAAAACCTAAAATCTCTTTTCCAGTTGGTGGCATCCTGTCGCCGCATCCCGAGGAGAATCCCTACTGGCACAATGCCAACCACGTGCTCATCCCCTACTGCAGCAGTGACTCGTGGTCGGGTACGCGAACGGAGCCGGATACCCGAGATCCCGAAAATAGTTGGCGCTTTATGGGAGCTCTGATCCTGAAGCAGGTCATCGCTGAACTCATACCCGTCGGGCTGGGTCGTGTGCCGGGTGGCGAACTCCTGCTAGTGGGCTCTTCAGCTGGAGGATTGGGTGTGATGCTGAATCTCGATCGCATTCGGGATTTCCTTGTCAATGAAAAGCAACTCCAGGTTACCGTGCGGGGAGTGAGTGATTCGGGTTGGTTTTTGGACCGAGAACCCTATACCCCGGCGGCTGTGGCCTCCAGTGAGGCAGTGCGTCAGGGCTGGAAGCTGTGGCAGGGCCTGCTGCCCGAGGAGTGCACCAAGGCCCATCCCACGGAGCCCTGGAGGTGTTACTTTGGCTACAGGCTGTATCCTACACTGAAAAGTGAGTTTATTTTTGTGATTTTGACATTCCAAACTTTATTTAACTTTATTTTCCTTAACTTTTAGCTCCTCTTTTCGTGTTCCAATGGCTTTTCGACGAGGCCCAGATGCGAGCGGACAATGTGGGAGCTCCGGTGACGCCGCAGCAATGGAACTACATCCACGAGATGGGCGGCGCCTTGAGGTCCTCCCTGGACAATGTCACAGCCGTATTTGCACCCAGCTGCATAGGCCATGCGGTCTTATCGAAACGGGATTGGGTCAATATCAAGATCGATGACATTTCCCTGCCCTCGGCCCTGCGCTGCTGGGAGCACTCCACGCGTCGCAAGCGGCACGACAAGCTGAAGAGATCCACGGAGGCATCTACAGTCGTGTCGTCATCGCATCATCCCAATAACCAAAGGCACCAGCGGCACCGTCAGCGGCAGCAGCGCCAGAAGCAGAACAACGTGGCTCAGGCGGGAGCGCCCAGGAAGCACAATCACCTGAGCAAGGAGGAGCGCGAGGAGCGGAAGCGCCTGCGCCAGGAGCAACGCCAGCGACGCAAGCAGCAGCGCCGCCGGCAGGAGCAGCACAGGAACGCCAATGCGGCGCAAAAGAATAGGAATAGGAAGAACAATAGTCCCAAGGCCAGTAATGACGGCGATTCGCGAAAACAGCGACGCCGCCAGCCCCTGACTCCGGAGCAGCGGCAGGAGCAGCGTAAGCGACGCCGCAAGCAGCAGCAGCAGGAGCAGGAGCAACTCCTGCGGCGGGAACAGCATCATCCCCATGCACAGATGCAGCAGGAGCAGCCGGCACCGGTTGTGGTGGTGGCCGAGGAGCCGGCGCAGAAACTGCGCTCCTCCAACAACGCCTCCGCCGGCACCAAGTCCAAGAAGCGTCAGCGCCTGCCCCGGGTGCCCGAGAAGTGTGGCCTGCGACTCCTGGAGCGATGCAGCTGGCCGCAGTGCAACCACTCCTGTCCCACGCTCACCAACCCGATGACCGGCGAGGAGATGCGCTTCCTGGAGCTCCTCACCGCCTTCGGGCTGGACATCGAGGCGGTGGCCGCCGCCCTGGGCGTCGATATGCACACGCTGAACAACATGGAGCGCACCGAGCTGGTCAACCTGCTCACGCAGGCGAGCTAGGCGCCGAATACCCTGTAAATGAAGGGTGGCCCGAAAATAGGGACCGGATAATCGTAGGGGGAAAATGTTAACTATGAAGGATTTTAGAAAATATTGCCTTGGAAAATATTCAATTCAGGGATAATCAAAAAATCTGTAGAGATTTTAAATCATATTAAAATGTGCCTAAAAGTATGTGACAAATATTTCGTAGCATACTTTTGGACACCTTTACAAATTATTCCCGAGCAATAGAGTTTTATAGAGTTCAAGTTTCCAGACAATTTGGTAGATACTTTTTAGAAGCATCTTGATTTTATTTTAGAAAGAATTCAAAATAATTTAAAATTTAAAAGAAAAACTTAAATTTCCAGAGCAATATTTCCTATAATTCTGAATAGTTAACACTTCCCTCTTGCGATTTGTAAGCTTTTTGGGCGTCTTGTAGAAGCCCCACTGTAAATAGGTGGCCTGTATATATAGGTTATAGGTTTGGGCCGCCCCTGTAAATAGCTCACCATATACCACCCCCCCAAAAAAAAAAAACACACACATAAGCGGAGCTAACTCCTATTCCTAGAACACACCAAGAAAGACATGCGCATAGTACCCAGTAATTAAGCAGAATTTATTTATAGTCCTACTCTCGAACTGCAACTCGTATTCGTATTCACATTCACATTCGCATTCGCACGCCACATATTTATTCATTCGCATTCACAGAAATGAAATCTGCTTAACGAGAAACTAAACACAAATGCAACCACAAGACTGTTTTTATGTTTTTTTTATACATATATATAGCATTTACGGATATGATGTAGGCTACATAGATATGCTAAATAGAATCATAAATGATTATGTAATTTATTTGATAATTTATGGCCCGTTTAGGATTGTACTCTTTTTTTTGTGGAGTCTAGACTGTTTCAATTACCTTTTTTTTTTTATTTTTTTATATTGTTTTATACCTACCTCAGATGAGTAAGAATGAAATTGATTAACAACTGCCTTCATACAATATATATCATTGCGTACCTGTGCAACGAAAATCAAATACTTAATAATATTAACTAACTACCGCCCGCATTCCGTTAAAAATAATAAAACAAACAAACACAAAGCCAGAAGCGAAGTGAACAAATCGAATAATCGAATTAATTATAGCAATGTTTTGTAAAGAAATTCTAGATAAACGAGTAAATATCGCACAAAAGTAAATAATTTAATTAAAGCATAATTAAGTTGAGTTAAGCCTGTACAGAACTGGTTGAAGTTTAGCCCTAAGTATTGTTGTACTTAAACTTATTAATAGTTGTAAACGTAAAGCAATTCCCAAGCTAATTAGCTTTTGTTACTGGTTCCCACTTTCAAAAGATGAAATCGATCCATAAACCAATCAAGCATCCGAAAATAAAACCAGCAAAATAATTATATGCTCTCTGTGTCTTATTTTATTTGATTTTCTTTAAAGTTTTACATATCAGCTTGGAGCACCAAAGGTTATTATTGCCGGCGGATCCTTTATATTTAAATTGGGTGCAATTATTGGTCAAAATATTGAGGTGCCACAAGGCCTTGTTGTATGTGTTTCGCCATCTAAAGGTCCTTCGCACTGGTGACTTGCTATGCACTTCTTAGGGGTATTTACCTCCGTGGAGAGCTGTAAGGGCAAGCCTGGTGAGTGTATTTGGGAAATTATAAATCAGGATTCAGTCCGGCAACAGCAGCGCTTAAAAGGATCTTCGAAGTATTCCTCATTATTAACGGAAACTGTTTGCTTCGAATGGTTCGATTAGGGAATACGTTTATAGATCGCCTGGCAGGGTTTTTTTTACGGCTTCCTTCTCAGCATTCAAGTGTTAAATAAAAATAAAGAATTATAAGTCTGTTGCTTTGAAAAGATCTTCTTCATTTTTTGGGTAAGCCATTCAATAAGTGGAAAAAATAAATGGAAAATCGATAAAGTGCAGTCGATCATTATTGTTAAACAAAACAATACCTAAACAAAATACAATATAAAGTTCTTTAGTAATGTAAACGAGTGCAAAAGCACGACACGCGTGTGCTAGATTGCAAGACTTCCTTCGAATTATTAATAAATTCATTAAAAGCTGTACTTTAATCAATTTAATATGTTTATTTTATTATATTCTTGTTCTATTTAAAATGTATTTATTTTATTTCTAATTTAAAAACCTATAAATATACATATATGTAATTATCTCCCACGGCAAGTTTCACACAGTTGCTGTTTGCACCAACGATTATCATTTCCGCCGCATCCTTTATAGTCGAGTTTTGTGCAGTTCCTAGTCACTGGATTGTAATGCCACATATCCTTATTAGCAGATCTCTTGCATTTTCTTTTTCGATTATTACCGACATCTAAGGCTCCAGCACACTTGGGAGAATCTGATCAGAGAATGATTCAATTTATTATACCCAGCTCTTTGGGGAAAAATAAATATTAACTTACTCGGCTTGCCCTTGCAGCTTTCAACGGAGGTAAAAGCCACTGAAAGGTACAAGACCGTAACAGCAGTTATAAGGATCAACGTGGTACTCCGCATTTTCGTTGGTGCGATGTTTAAAATTATGCTGCCATGATTTTTATAAAGCCGTCTTGCTTTTATACTGGTTTTCCTTTACCAGCATACACGTGTGTAAAAATATATAAATAAAATGTATGGTCCTGAACGGTGCTAAACAAATAAAGGTTATATACAAAATAAAAACAAAAGATTTTTGTATAAAAATAAATAAACCTTTTGAATTTCGCTTATTCAATTCCCATGCACCAAGTAAAAATAAAGTAATTTAAGTAGAAGCACTGAATGGAGTTTTATAGATCGTTCTGTAAAATATTTACCAACAACTTTAACACGTGCCAGAGCTCCAGTTATTATATAATTTATTATCAGGTGATTATTGTTCAATAAGCACAAGGCTGTTCGCTGTGAAGTTTATTTTCAGCACACATGTGTTCTGGAAAATAGGCTGGCAAAGGTTTTTTGCATGTAGACATCTAAAATTAATATTTCTTTCGTTATATTCAAGGCACTGATTAAAATAATTTGCGTAAAGAAAGCTTTTTTTTGCTTGAAAATAAATATAAAATTTCATCATAATCGATCATGGCCTAAAACTCATGAATTGTGCATAAGAATGCATCGGTTTTTTCTCAACACTTTTTTGTTCAAAATTTAGGACACATAACGGGTATTACATAATCGAAGTATTCCATTTTTAAACATTTTTACGCATAGACCCAAATATGTGTATTGTTTCCGTTACTATATAAGCCCCAGTAGTCGACTGAATAAACAGTTTTTCAAGGAATTCATTCGGAATGAAGTGCGCCCTGATCTTGGCTTGTCTAACACTATATGTGGCCTATACCTCTGGCCAGGAGGTCTGCCTTGGTCGACCCGGTAAGTCCGTTAGTGCCAAGTCCCCCATTTAATAATCCTTTCATCTTTTCGGTGCAGTTATTCAGGTCTGCTCTGGTAATCGGGATGATGGAAACGCAAATCTCTGGACTTGCCATGCCAGGAACCAGGAAATGTGGTACTACGATTCCCGGAGCAGGAACTGCGTCAAGATGCGCTACCGTGGCTGCGGCGGCAACAATAATCGATACTGCTCCGACGCCCATTGCCGTCGAGTTTGCAGGCGCTAAGTCGCTCTTGGTTTTGACAATGATCAGTTACATGTGAAAAATAAATAAAGTATCCTTCTGAAATCTACTTTAAAAAAATAAATCAAACATTTATGTGCTCCAAATAAAAATTATTAAACTTCCAACTAAAACTCTATGTAACAGGCAGAAGCAGGCATCACCGACCGCATATAGTATTTATATCAACAATAACCATCTTTTATCTGGAACGCAGATCAAGTTTATTTTAAAAATTTTCATCGCCCCACAGAAATGATGAAAAAGTCATAAGAAAGATAAAGTTTATAGTCTAAATCTCAGTAGAAAATAATTATATATATAATACAACAATTGGATGATAAACTTGCATAAAGCATCGATCACCAATGATGTGGCTCAACATGTTCTTAGCAACATTATCTTGAGCATTTCGTCATGCTAAGTTTATGTTTCCATGCAAGGAGCCCCATAAATTAGAGAAAAGGGAAAAAAACAGTGTTAGGCCTACGCACGACAGAAGTGAAACTTCTAGAGGAGAGAGAGAACGTTCGTCAGTGGCGCCCCCACCTCAGCAAGCGGATACGGTGAGCGAGGGACAATGAACGCTGAGCGTTGGTGGGGGTATCGCCGATTTTCGTGACGATCCTTTACTCCGTCCCCGAAAATCCATGACGCGCCTAAAGAAGTTTCACTTCAATAATTCGACATTGTGACTGAGCCATATCCATAATTTCTTTTTAATTTAACACACATTGCCTTGGGTATCGGGTATTTTTGGTGTTGCTGTTAAGAGATCTGCAAATCTATGGTATAAACTCCTCTGAAAACAATAAGGAACATATTTTCCTTTTGCTTAGCAACATTTGTTTTTATGTTTCCCTACCCGGTATCCCATAAATAGGAGGATTATTATGAATCAATTGAAATCAGTTATGTCCATCTACCTTTTTTTAACACACACAGCATTATAGTACCGAATATTTTCTTTGTTGCTGTTAAGAGTTTTCGAAATTAGATATTTATAAAAGTTCCAAACTAAAATATTTGATGTTTAATTTAATTTTAATCAAAATATGGTATTGGACTTAATTCCTCTACAAACAGTAACGTACAATTTTCCATAAGTAAACAAAATTATTCCTTTAAATACATTTTTATTCAACTTGCTAATTGAATCGAACAAGCTCGACGAAACAAAAAATACAGCTCAGTAAGAACAGATTGCGAAGCTGAAAAAGATGTTCTGTTGTCTCTGCTTTATTCGGCTACCGACCATTGTGCTAAGTTGGCATTGTCCTATGCCCTATAAAAGCCATGCTAATTGCTCCATCAATCAGTTCAAATCGTTCGCTCGACAAGAAACAATTCAACATGAAATTCCTTCTGATTGTGGCCTGCCTCGTCCTGTATGTGGCTTACACCTGTGGCCAGAGGTGCAACGGACTTCCTCGTAAGTTGAAACTTTCCATCGCAAAAGTTCACTTTATTATGAATTAAAATGTAATATTTTTAACCATAGGCCGAGAACAGAACTGCGTGGGAGGCAAGGACGAAGGAAATAGGCGATCATGTAGGGATCCCGACCCCAATAATGAAATGTGGTGGTTCAACGAGCGTACCCGTGAGTGCTTGAAGATGCGATATCTCGGATGTGACGGTAACAGAAACCGTTATTGCACCAGGGATCACTGCCTTGAAAGGTGTCGTCGTCGAAACTAAAATGAAACATTTATGAAACTGTGTGAAAATCCTTTTTATATTAAACTGCATACTAAAAAAAACGTACATTTTTTATTTATTTTTATTTGTTTCTTAAGGGGGAGCCAAATAGTTTGTTCATGATATTATTTTTTTAAGGATCGGATTGTGCTACTTTTTTTTAACTTGGCATATCGATTTTGCAACTTTTTAATATTTATAAAAATGTTTAAAAATGGCGGACGTTTATGTTATTCTGCCAAGCAGGTTACAGCGAGACATCTAATTCAGAAAACACTCTTGCGCTCGCAGGATATATCTAAAAAATGTGAAACAAATTTGTTTTTGAAAATAAATATTGTAATTGTTTCCTGAACCTCCAATATTTGAATATAAAAAAAAATTTCGACAAGTTACACGCTTTGAAAGTCAAAAGTAATTGTTTTAGTAATACTTTTACGCAGTCTTTGCCCTACAAAAATACATTATTTTTAAAAATAAAAAAAAATAATAACAGGTTCAGGGAATGCCTTGTATTATATGGAAGTTTTATTATTATTTTTCTTACATTCTTATATTCTTTTTGTAGAAAATAAATTGATATATCATTTTAATTCCCATCAATAAAGTTGGTATACATGGATGAACCTGTACCACATTTTCTTAGTTAAGTTAAGTTAAGTTTTCATACCCAGATCGCCTATTCTGCTTCGGGTACCAGATATCTCTCAGTCGAGCACCTTTCTTATTTGTCTGAAGCTCCGAGTGGCTTGGCTATATAAAATTAATGTCTATTAATCACTGGGGACGCATTTTTGGAGCATTCTACATTCACTTTATTATTGTAATATTAAGTAGCACACACAGTAGGTTTTATTGAACTATAAATAGAGCTCACTAATAATAGAGTCCAAAATTTAGTTGCCATATTGGAACCCTATTGTGTCAATGCTATGAGTATTATCATTTTGCCACTATATAAGCCAGGACAAATACCTTAGCAATCAGTTCAAGTCGATCGTCTGAAAGTAATCTACTGAAAATGAAATTCCTTCTGATTGCTGTCGGCCTCGTCCTGTATGTGGCTCTCACCAGTGCCACGGGGCTGGAGAATTGCGTGGGACGTCCTAGTAAGTTAAAACTGGAACTTATTACAGAACAGAATTAATAAACCAATAATATTTTAAATAGGCTTCCAGGACTGCGACGGAGGCAGGAATCAGGGAGTTCCACAGGCGCCTCAGTGTACTCCACAGCCGAATCCTAATATGTGGTATTTCAGGCGGGATACCAAGGAATGCCTAAGGATGACTTTCCACGGCTGCTTCGGAAACAGTAATCGCTATTGCTCCAAGGAACACTGCCTAAGGTCCTGCAATCGCCCAACTACTCGCCCGAATTAATCCTTTTGTTATAAAAAAAAATACTTTTGATATTAAACTGCTCACAAAAAGTCAATTTTATTCTGAATTATATTTTATTTTAGTTTTTGCAACCTTTTGTAAATTTTTTTTTTTAATTTAGCAAGACTTAGCAAGATCCTTTTATTATTATAAAATCTAAAACCAATTGTGTTAATGGAAAGTTTTTGAAAAACGTCTGCCTTTGTCTTGGAAGTGTCGAAATCTTTTGAATCATCCATGAAAAGTCTGTGGATTATGGCCCTTATTTTCCCTATATAAGCCCCAGCACTCCAACGATCAATTATTACGACTTAAGCATCCCAAGAGAATTTAACATGAAGCTCCTTCCGATTGTAGTGTTCCTTATTTTTTATATCACCATCATCAGTGCCTCCCGTGGTCGGTGCCCTGGACGTACAAGTAACTGAAACTTGAAAATCTAAAGTAAATGTGTCAACTGAAAATATACCTAAATAGCACGAGAGGACTGCGCTAACGGCAAGGACCAGGGACATCAAAATTATCCTTTTTGCCGTCGCACCTTTAATGGTGAAATGTGGTATTGGGATAACAGGGCCAGAGATTGCTTCAAGATGAAATATAACGGTTGCGGAGGTAATCGCAACCGATACTGTTCCTATCAGCTGTGCTGGCGTGCCTGTCGGCGTTAAATAATAATTAGTAAATACAAATTGTTTTTTATTGAATATTTTAAAACCATTTAAATCATATTCATGTCCCTGGTTTGATTGAACTAAAGAATTTCCAGTAGGAATCAGTGAAACACCTTAATTGTATTTAGCTTTCGTAAATAAATATTTCATTGTTTCAGTCTAAATATAGGACTATTGTCTGATTTGTTTTCAACTTCACCTGTCTCTATATAAGCCACCAGCCCTTGTTACATTTATTTAAACATGAAAAAATACCTCTTGAGTTTGGCTTGCCTCCTCCTATTTCTGACGCCATCCTGTTGCCTGGTGTTCCCCTTTTGTAATGGACGTCCAAGTAGGTTAAAATAGGCCATATCTCGATTTGACAGCATTAAATATTTTTCCAACTAGATTTTAGGGCGTGCTACTTTTTCAGGAACGAAGGACATGGCTTTGGAAGGGATTGCCTAAGGAATATTAATCTCAACATGTGGTTCTACGACTTGTGGTCCAACGACTGCAAACGGATGACGTATTGGGGCTGTGGCGGTAACATCAACCGACATTGCACCTACCAAGAGTGTAAAGAAAGATGTCGTTGGTTTTTAAGAAATTAAAAAATTAAATTATTAAATACATTTTTATTAAATAATAATAGTACTACAACATTTTTTCATACAAATTGTTTTAATGGTATTATGACACTACAGTTTTTAATGTTTTAATATATGGTTATATAAGAGTGAAGAGAGACAACCAAATATAAAAAATTTCAGTATAAAATATTGATCGAACATACTAAATATATAAATTAACAAATATGTGCAATATTTTATCCATTATTTGTATATATTAAATGCCATATATGTAAAATTGATCAAATCCGGAACTAAAAAAAAAGTGTGACCCTCCCTCTTTACAGAATGCAACCATGTAGTGTCATAACCTTATATATGCGAAAAATGCTCTATATTATGACATATTAAGGAAAATTTCAATTATGTGGGACCAGACTGTGTATTCAAATTCGAGCTTTTTGGATAACATTATGTTCATTAAACAGATGTCAGCCCTCCTGATTTAATTAGAATTTTCGCATCAACTAAGTCATCTTCTAGATTTTTTTCTCCCCACCAAATTCCACTCTGGAGTGCGCTCTCTGTAAATTAAACTATCTCAAAAGTGAGTCCAATAAAAAGGCGAAAACGCTCAATTACTCAGGGAATGGAGGGTCGGCTTGTGGGAGGTTGCCTCAATTGTCGCGCCACGAACTGTACGAGACTCTCGCCTCAATTCGGCTCTGACAGCCAAGCAAATAAGACACGCCAAATCTATTCAAAGAGCACGTAATTTCTAATTGAGTGTCAAGTTTAAAGATGAAAATGAAAATACTATTACTAGTGCCTTTGCTGCAATCAATTCTTTTGATTGGATCCCTAGAAGGTAAGCAATTTAATATGAAAAGGGTTCAAAAAAATATATAACTCGAATTGCGCATCATTAATAAACATATTTATTCCAGCCGGTTGCCCCATATTTCTGACCATTTCGCCGAATGGCAAGGCCCTGCATGACTCCTCTCTGGAGGTCAATTGGGGTCCCGATTGCTATGGGCCACCGCAGTGGATTGGCATCTTCGTCGAGGATCCGACCATTTCCGACTTGGAGCCCGAGCTGTTGATTGACAGAGCGGCGATTGTCAACAGTACGGGCAAGATAATCACACCCATTAAGTTGGGAAAGTTGCTTTTTCCCGGCGGCTGGAATCGACAGGATCCGGGCATTCCGCCCGCCACAAGGGGCCAGTGCCTGCCGCACTATGTGGCCAGCTACAATGGCACCGAGCTCCTCACCGTTGACTGCCTGAAGATCCAGCCCAATTGGATGGCCCATAATAAGGATGTGAGGCGAATGCCGCTGAAGAACATGTTCCTGCCGGGCACGCACGCCTCTGGAGCCGTAGTGAACCGAACCAGCAAGTCGGTGCTCATCAAGGATTATCTGCAGGCACAGCTATTCGATGTGTGGTCTCAGCTGGTCCTTGGCATTCGGTATTTGGATTTTAGTGTGGGGTGAGATCATGGTTCTAGGACTTCCTTATATAAATAGACTATTATTATACTTTCCTTGACAGTTACAAAAACATGGACACCAACGACGACAGCGACAACTTTTGGTTGGTCAACGAAAATATGTTCCTCACCCCTCTGGTGGGCGTTCTGCGGGATGTCCGACACTTTGTCAAGCGTTCCGGTGAGGTGGTGGTACTCGATTTCAGCAGCTTTCCGATTGGATTCTACAAGCATCCAGAGATCTACAGGTCGTTGTTCTATCTGATCCGTCGAGAGTTGGGCGACGAGGCCTATCAACGCAATGTGACCACGGACGAGAACTGCGCCAATCAGAATCTGGAGGAAATCGTAAGTCAGAACCGTCATGTGATGATACTGTTTCCCTCACAGGAATTGCCATACCCAGAGAACGGTAAATTAAGTTATTATATTATTAATAAGAGTTAATTTTAACCGATGATCCCTTTCAGAATCCAATTTCATCTGCCCGCCTTGGCTGCGCTTCAGCACCAGCTTCATGAACATCTCTCAGACACTGGACTACATGCGACTCCTGTTCAGCCGGAAGCCAGAGTCGCCGGTGCGGGACGATGGCTGGATATTTAGCGCCGTGAGGAGCATGGAGCAGACACTCAACTCCCACAAACTGCAGACGGCCAAGGAGCGGGCGGCAGTGCTCAATCCGAAGGTCAACCAATGGCTAAAAGGACCTTGGGGCAAAAATGCCAATGTCGTGGCCATGGACTATTTTAGCAATACGAATCTCGTGGATTTGGCCATACAAGTGAATTACCACAAGGCCTTTCTCATGGCCAACAAAGATTATGTGAGCTTGGAAATTTTAAATAGTTGTTGTTAAGAAAAAAAAATTGTTAAAGTTTAATAATTGAATAAAGATTATCATGAGAAACAATTAGTTTGTTTCAGTGTTGATTTAGTTGTCACTACCTTAGTTAGTTTTTACACCTATTTGGCAAAGACACCAATTAAATTTATATATTTATAGGAAATCTTCAGCCAGTTCCCTAACCACACATAGCGAGAGTGCACACTTTCCAGCGAGTAACAAGTACAGTCACCATTTATAGCAAGTTTTTATCAAGTAACCTTACCCACAAATAGCGAGTAAGCAAAGCTTTCAACGAGTCACCATTTAATACACAAACCATTTCGATCAAATTCAGCCAAGTTGCCAACCAACTAACCAGTGCTACAACCTTAACAAATACACAAGCCATCTCGATCAAATTCAGCCAAGTTGCCAACCAACTAGCCAGAGCTGCATCCCTAACAAATACACAAACCATCTCTTAGGCGTTGAATTTAAATTAAAATCATAAATCAAAATTTAAAATTCTTAGAGCTCTGGCTACAAGCAACAAAAAAACAAAGTTTCTCACGCAAGTTGAAGGTAGTTTAGGCTGGGGCCTTGCGGCTTAATTAGAAACCTCACGCAATCTAAGGTCAGCGCTTGCTTGACTTCTCGCTCACTCGCCGCGGAATCTAGATCAGTAATTTGCATAAACTTTATCGGCTGCCAATTGCATTCAGAATTGCTTTCTGATTTCTGATATTTCCAGCCCACTTGCCAACACAGCGAAGTGTCATTCGTACCAGTTCTAGGAATTAATCGATGACTCAGGCAAATGTTTCCTAAAGATGGATTTCATAATACAAAATTCCACAAAGCCTGCTGATATCTGGCACGTGTGCGATTGCATTTCCATATCCATATGTACATTTTTCCACATGTGCGGGTGATGCAACGTCTTGCCAGCCAATTCTCACCTTGGCTAATCCCAATCCCAAACCGGATCTGCGGTATCCAGGGTTGCATGTTGTTGAAAAATTAGATGTGGTTCGGTTCAGTGGTTCCGCAGAAATATTTAATAACTAATTTTGATTTTTTCTTTATTGCAAAAGTTGTATTATAATAAATTAAACAGTTTAAGCTTTTAATAAAAAAGAATATAAGTAGTTTTATAAAAGAAAATCTCTCCTAAAAAATTTCTTTCTAATGAAAACAATAGAGTGGCGAACGAAAACACAAATGACTTCGAAGTGGTTCAAATCAGTTAATCACAAATATTGACAATACTATTTAGTTTACGATAAATTTTTAATTACTAAGATAAAAAGGTAAGCTTAATATATGTATAATCAAATCGTCAAAGATAATTATCTCCATAAAATAAATCTATTCACTTTGTAGGAAAAATATATATTTTAGCGGAGAGCTGTAAATCTCTAAAGAATGATAAATAGTTCAGTTATCCGCAAACTCTTGAATTAGTGCACGAATTGTTTTTTAATTGTTAACTCAAAGGTAAAAAGAAGAAAAACATGCTTTTGTTCAAAGGTTTAAAAAAAGTAGGGCCGGTTTATATAAATAAAAATAATGAAATGTTCAAAAATCTGTTTCTAAACATAGTCTGAAGAGACAAAAGCGCCTCTGGTTTCTTTCATTTTGGTTCAAAACTGTATGTATATACGCACTTTCAATTTATGTATATTATTGTATTAATCTCTCATTGAAAGTGCGTATAG